>BMAW01001909.1:138168-194223 GCA_019974015.1 Nephila pilipes | reverse complement strand
CACACACACACACACACACACACACACACACATATTTACAAATTCTTTAATTCAGTTTTTTTCGTGAAAATAATCAATTTGTTAATAGATTATGTTTAAATGAAGACTGAATATAAGCCAATATTAAAACTAAGATCTTAGAATTCAATTCAACGCAAAAAGCATCGTTGATTTTCATTAAATACGAGAATATTTAAGTTTAGATTCAATATATGATGTATTGAAACGAAATATTTTATTGTACTTTATAATAGCACTCTTAAATTAAGTTAAATACATTATTTACGATACGTAAACTATTGTAACTATGCCTAAAAACTATTGTAGATAGGAAATGGCTAGTCGGTATCGAATGTTAGCAAAGTTAAAATCAGTAATTTTGTTTAATTCAATCAGTTAATGAGTAATTCAAGTTAAGAGATTAATGTAAAGCAGAATTAATGCTACCAGTTATAGATTTCAGTAAATTGGGCGCATTTAAAGTGTGAAGTTAAAACGATGCAAACGATACATTAAAAACGATATAATATAATTTCAGATATACAATAATATTTCTCCGAATTTTAGAAAGTATATAAATAAAATTGTAAACATTTTTCTCATTGGCAAAAATTGAACTCATTGCAAAAACTATTTTTCATGGCTGAAACACTTCAGATTATCTATCTCCGAGTCAGAAATGTATATCATTTATGGTATTTAAATATTTTTTTTTCTTGTTTCTGCATACTAAATAATTAAAAACGTTCCAGATATTTCTTTATCAACCAAACAAATAAACACTCATTTTAAAAATCCTTTTCATTGAATCCAACTTATTTATAAATTTTATTTTAGAAATCTCATATATTTATACAATGAGGTCAAGCAGAATAAGATAAAGGGAAATCGTGTTTAGTTCGGAATTTTTAGACAAAATATTTTAATTTATCATTATTCAAAATAAAGCATAAATTTAGTTTTATAATCTAATTATATATTTAAAAATTAATAAGTATAAAACTAAGTAGTCATAGTGCTAATATTCATAAAATGTAAGATGTAAAAAAAAGAGAATGAGAAACAAAAATTAGTATAGAAAAAGGCTTTATGATTTGAAAGTTAACCTAGGAAAGTTAAAATAATTTAAAATTTCAATACCCACGTTGAGAAAATATCTCCGAAGCTGACATTTTTATTTCCTTGACTCCATTCAATTCTTATTTCCAAAAGTTTCCAAAAATAAAATATTTATAAAATGATTCTGAATTTATAATTCCAAGTTTTCTAAAAATGTATTTCGAAATCTGTATAAATTTTTGAAGAAAATAAAAGTATGCTTAGAGTTATAAAACACGAGAATGTATGCAGAATGAAAAGGGAAAATATCAATAAAAATATAACAATAGTTTTAGAACTTTTGATTTTCATTAACGTATTAAGCATTATTCGAGCTAAAAGTTTTGATAAATGCACATGAAAGAAATATTTGTGTTCCTAATTTGATGAGGAGCTTAAAATCTCTTTTGGCATTGTGATTGCATACAGCAGAGAAATTCCGAGCATATTTAATTAAAAAATTAATAACATTTTTTTTTCTGTTAAGAATAGACAAAACGGATTAAAATATTCCACCAGAAAATCATGACCAAGTTGGGAAGTGAAAAACAGTAATCTGTTTTAGTAATTCTTATTTATTTTCATTAAATTAAATCAGAATTTTAATAGTAAATATTATTTGATTTTCTGTTAGAACCGCTGAATTAATAAATAACTGAATTAGTCATGTAATCTGAACATACATCTTTACTAAGCAATTGTTCGTGTGGGCTTTATGTTGCTTAAAAAAAGTACAGAAATACGCATTAAAGTTAAAAAAAAGGCTGCCCAAAACTTTTAAATACGGTATTGGTTTGCTGTTCAATAATTGAACAAATGGAACGAACTGGTCAAAAACGAATTTCGGGCAGAGGACAGAAAATGTGGTTAAACTAGTTTGTAGGTACCGAATTTCCCCATTTGTGACTTGGTAGGCAGAATTGGAAATATTCTACATACAAAAAAAAAACATTAGCAATGAAAATAAAAATAAATAAATAAGTAAAAAAATCCTAAATCAAAATAATGAAAACATATCAAAAATTAATAAGTAATAAAAATAATGTAAGCCATTACTCACCAAAAATTCAAAGAAATGAACATTTCATCTGGTTAGTAAGTAAGTAAAACAGTTTTCAGAAAACGAAGTGTTTAAGATAGATATTAATATTCAAAAAGCAAATGGCAAAACTTCTTCATTACCATAATGTCATAAAAGATACAAGCTGTTGGTAATCAGTTGGTTATATAAAAAAAAATATGTTTACATACAAATCTGTATAAAAGTGTAAACTGTGAATAAAGTAATTATAATCTTCTCAGACAGACTACTTACAAGCTGAATTTGTGGGCCTAATGTTGTGTGGGAGATTTGAAATTATACCATAATTCATATTGATGGTCAATATATTTATGAAAAAATATAAGTCTGAAAGAAATTTATGGGATAATCATACTTGAAAAAATTACAGGGTTCTTTTTTAATAATATTGAACTTATTTACTTTATGTGTGGTTTAATTGCTATTACGTTGTAAAATTTTTTTAAACAATATTGTTATAAATAGATATATGCAAATTGCTGTTCCAAAGAGGAATTTGAATTATACCAAATTTAAAACTCTCTCTTTGTCTTAAATATTGCTAATTAATTTAGTACCAACCATCTGTTAATCGAAATCGAGAAACTCAGATATGTATTAAAACTAGATTTTAATAAGCTAAGGTAATCAGAGTAAAACGTAATATTTTATTTAAATTCAGTATTTTTCCCAAAAATGATTTAAATGTGTATATATGCTGACTTGTGGTATGTGCCATTTTGATTATGTTGGTCAAACTTCGGGAACTATTAATATTAGAATTAATCAGCATAGGTCTGATACGAAACACTTTAATATCCGTAAAAATATTGGTCGAATATAAATTAAACATTTTAATTTACATGAATTTAATAATATTAAAATATATATTATTAAAATTATACCCATCACAAAAGAAAGATTTTGGTTTGAGAATTTTTACATTGGTTTTTATGGTACTGTTTACCCTTATGGACTAAATGTAATATGGAACAAAAATGTATTAAATGCAAATAAGCAAAATAACCGAAAATTTTACTACCAAGAAGGATTCTATAAGAATATTAATCCTTATAAATTAACTAGAACTTCTAGAGGAAAACGTAGAAATAGAAAAATAAGAGACTTTTCAACTATTAAAGAAAAAAATGTTTCAATTAGGATTTGAATTTGAAAACAACTATATCATTGGGCATATTAAACACTTTATGTTCGGACTTAATAAAATAGAGGTAAGAGTTGTCGTAAATATTTTGAAAAATGAATAATTCCAGATACATAGAGATTTCATAACATTGAAGATATTTGTAGATATCTTTGCAGGAAACTGATCTGAATATTGATGAAAAATATATTACAGAATATTGCTCCTTTCTCTTTATGAATAAATCATTTAATAATATTAATTTATCTGAAATGTTTCAAAACCACATGGCTCTATTACTGATTAAAAATATCAAGATCAAAAGAGCTTTTAAGTACAATAAAAAACTTGGTAGATTTATTTTTAATTGCAACAATATTTCAGAATCACAAACGCCCAAATGTGTAGATGCAATGATTACAAACAATAGGTTGATTCATTACACCAGCATGTTGTCACAGGAAATCTGAACATAGTTGCGATTTATTGAGAGAATTCAGGAATAAGGGAACTGGATTTAGGCTTATGATAACTAATAGTAATTTAGTCGTAAGAAAACAAATTACTAATGACTTTGATAATTTTATTCCTATAGTTGCAATTAAATATGGATTACCTATTGAGGCATTTGACAAATTTAGGTCATGTGTCTTGAAGAAAATTCTGCACTTGAATTTTAAGGTAGAAAGGGAAATTACAATTAAAGATCTAAGACTCGCTATAGATAATTTACAGAAGGATTTTGTTGCCGTTTATGTAGATAAGGTTCCTGAAAATTATGCAACTATTTGCAAATTTTACTATCATAAATTATTAAGTGAATTTGTATTAAATAACAGTGCTTTCCAGTTATCCAAATATAGTAAAAGAGAGATAAATAACTGTCTTTTGGCATTCAATAAGAAGTTAGGCTTACATCTTACAAACATTAAATTTTTATATATCTTTTTAACGCCAAAATTTCACAAAATTCCTGTCAAATTTCGAAGTATTACGAATGCCCGTAACACTTATATCACTAAATCTGACAAATTTTTACAGTTAATTCTTCACAAATCTATTGATAATATTGAAAACACTGCTATTATTAAAAACAGCTTTGAAATTGTTGAGATCATGAAGGAACGAGAGGTATTCTCTAAACATGGGTATGATTTTGAAGACCTTTTTAACTCAATAGATATTTAAGATTTCATTAAGGTTCTTGCAATTTTATACGATAAATATCATTTTAATCAAACAATAAAACGTGAAAAACTGAATACTCTTATTAAACTTATATTACAAGAGAATTTTATAATTTTTGTTTAGGATCTTTATAAGCAAATTAAGGGTCTCCCTCAAGGAGGTCCAGCTAGTAATTGCCTGGCCAATTTTTATTTACATTTTTATGAAATACAAAAGATTGATAATGATTCTTACTTTCTTTATCGTAATATAGAATATTTAATTATTTTAGATAAAATTGAGGAATTTAAACCAAATGTTTAGTTTTACCCTGATTACCTCAAGTTATTAAAAACTAATCTTAATTCTTATACAGTAGAATTTCTGGATCTTGATTTGCAGATTATTGACAATAGACTAATTTGTAATATTTATGATAAAAAAGGAGAGATTCAAATTCCATGTAATCAAAGTTCCTTTTTCGAACAGTAATTTACTCATATCTATTTATAGGAATATTTTATTAAACTTTTTATTACATATTAACAAATTAACAACACACAAAATAGGCAAGTTTAATAATATTAAAAAATTCTTCAACAACTGTTTAGATCATGATTATTCAATAAATTTCTTAAATACTTATATACATCACAAATATATTAAACATCTTTGTGAATCGCGATCCAATTTCAAATCCACCACACAACAATAGGTCCACAAAGTCGGCTTGTTAGTGGTCTAGCCGTGAAGAATTTATTTATTTACTTTTACACAGCTTACAATTTTTACTCACTCTCTGGACCATTATACTCCTTTACCAAACAACTTATTACCAACCAATAGTACGCATCCTTTTACACTTTATTTCCAACCAAACAACGATTTAAACCTTTTTTCAATTTATATGGGGATGAAGTGTTATTTTTTTCATTTTGAGTATCTGATATCCATCTTGAAGCTTAAAGAATATTCCATCTTACTACTCACATATTTGAATCTTCATTTCTTTGAATTTTGTAAGTAATTTTTTTGTTGATAATTTTCAGAATTATAGATTTTATTTTGTAAATTTTATCGTTGAAATTTTTTGCATTTTTAATCATTGAACTCTTTTGTAATTTGGATTTCTTAATTCAGCCTACCAGGAATTGTAGATTTTATTTTTATAGATTTTATCGCTGAATTTGTTTGTATCTTTTAATCATGAATTCTTTTGCAATTTGGATTTCCTAATTCAGCCTACCAAGTTGCAAAGGGGGAAGGTTGGTACCATTAAACTAGTTTAACCCCGCTTAATCGGTCCTCAGCCCGATATTGCTTTTTGACTTGCTGGGTTCCATATTTTCATTTATTTTTCTTTCATTGTTACATTTCTTTCTGGATTTTTGTCTTTTTAAATATTTTAAATTATTCTTTCATAAATTTCAGTATATATATATATATATATATAGATATATATATATATATATATATATATTTAATATAAATATTTTGTTATGTGTGGTCCTTCATGTAAGATTTACAATCTGTTTTAATTTGGTTGATTTATTTTTTGAATTATTGTTTTTCATTTTTCATTGGCTACTTTGGGTATATCTCTCTGTCTTTCATATTTTACTTCATTTCTTCTTTTGAATGTGAACTTTTTGTTACTTTTTTAATTTAAATAAATTTCCTAATTGGTTTATAAAATTTTTCTGTCAGGATAACGTAACCTGTACAACATATTTAACCAACAGGTTTTTCAAAAGTCTGAATTAAAATCTATAAGCTTTTTTTGCTTTATGGGTTTTCTTTCTTTGGTTTGCATTATTTTTCACATCTTGAATTGCACCTATTTATGATTTGAATTCTATTTTCTAATTAATTTTATTTGTTTAGAATTCTTATAGATATTTGATCTCTTTCATAATTGTTTCGTAGTGTAATTTTTTAAACTTTTTTCCCAGGTTTTTTAAATTGAAAATCCTAAAAAAGTATTTCATTTTTCTAATATTTTTAATGTTACTTGAAAGTGTTTTCTTTATAATTAAAAAAATTTCCATGTTAAAATTCATTGATTGAAATAATTTGATTGATGAAATTCATTCATTGATTGAAATGCTTTCATTAATTTCCATCATAAAGGAGAAGAAATACAAGAACACGCATAAAGTTTATAAGTATTCTGACCATAAATTAACTGTAATTTCACCTATACAAGTAATTTAACGAATATTTCCTTTTGTTGTTACAAAAAGTAAATACTAAATTGCTCACATCTATTTTTAAATACATGAATGGTGGTGTTTAAATGTTTCCTGACAGTTATTTCGAAATAAAGAACTTCGATTTACCAGTATTTATGTCATACTACTAAAATAAAGAATTGACTTGACGAAGACTGATGTTTTCGAGATTGTTTTTCTCAAAGTTGAAAAAATGTATATATATAAAATAAGAAAAACGTTCAATCATACGACTACAGGCATTTTCCTCTCTTTTCAAAAGTGAAAAGTACGCACCAAGGAAAATTGTTCTGTTCTCTTTTCACCCACACACTCTACGGTCTGATGGCTATTTCATGGTCGAACGATGCACGTTACTCGGCTGTAGAAATCGCCATGATTTCATTTGGCGCTAGTCCGCCAAGAAGTCGAAGCGGTAAAAAACGACTGAGAGCGAATGAAATAAAATAAAATAAAATAAAATGGAAGTAAATAAATAAAATAAAAAATAAACAGATAGGGGGGAGCATTTTCGGCCATTGAAAAGATAGCGGAAACTAAGGAATTTTGGTCTTGGAGCTATTATTGAAGGCTGAAATGTTGAATAAAACAAAAAACGAAACAAAAAAGAACAGTTGCAGTTCTTTACAAAATAAAACAAGCTAAAAAGTTCTTTCCAGAACTCCGTTGAACTGGAGCTTTCGTTGTTGAAATAGTTTAGTTTAAAATGGCACAAGTCTTTCGCATTTTTTAAGTTTTGAAGATAGAATACGTCTAAGAAATGATTTCAATGTAACAATTACATAAATTTGTTTCCATCTCTCTTTCCTCCTTCTAGAATTTTTTCTCTGTCATGTTAGAATGTCAGGGTGATTAAAATAAACCTTGACGTCATTCGAAATTTTAATGCTCTCTGACATTGCTTTAAAGAAAACGACCTCTTACGTCATTCGTGTTTATTTTAAGCAAGTTAATAGCAAAGATTCTAAGAAAATAAGGGAAATGACGCAAGTATTACATGTAAAAGATTAAGTCCCAGTTTCAAGTGATTTTGTAATTTAAATAAGATGGGCAAATATCTATTCATTTTATGTCCATTTAAACAGGCTGAATAAAAAACATTGAATAACATGTTTATTTGAAAGGTAGTTAGGACAATAAATGTTCATATTTGTTTCAGCTTATATAAAATACTATTTTCACTTAGTTTCAAAATATTTTTAGATGATACTAATTTTTATCGTAAAATTTGTTAATATAAATATCAGTACCAATATTTTTTAATATTAGGATACTTATTAATTAAAACTTATACTGATGTTTCAATAATTATGGCAGTGTTGTTCTCGTCACTTGACCGAAATTCAAAATTAAGAGACCCATTTCTCATAGCTTTTATGTTCCTTCTAAGTGCGATGTTAATATACACTCAATGAATCAATTATTTGGAAGAAAATTTCAAAATGAAAGGCAATAATTTTTTTTAAAACAGTGAATAACAGATTAGAATAATTAAAAAAAATCCACGAAATTAAGCTTTAAATTTGTCAAGGTTACAAAATGTTGTATTATCGCTTATGAGATGATGAAACTATGTAAAAATCACAGAAAGCTAAATTATTTTGAGAATACCTTGAAAAAATATTTAGTTGAAGTATATTGTAATTTGAAATTAATTTAGATAATAATTTATAAAATTTAATAATTGTAAGTAATTTTTAGTGTTCGATTCAATAGTTCTACTTTTCTGGAAGAATTATCTGCTTAGTTTTGTTGTAAGAAGATTATTAAATACTCATAAGTGTATAGGTGGAATAATCTTTTTCTATGAAATAAATAGTATGAAGAGGGATCAAGAGCCCGTCATTTCGTACGTGTTTAAACGCATCGTGTAATACATTCACTGTCACTGAAAATAGAATTCCTCATCGCTGAAATCATCCCACAACCTTGAACCTTTGCAAATTGTAAGATATTTAGTTGGTATGCAAATGATCTAAATTTCGTGTGATCAAGTATACGAACGCATCCTGCAGAAGTGGAGCAATTCTGAACCAGCAGATATAAATATCAGCATTTTGTTGACTCCGTATGAAAGCGAAAAACTGACTATTACAGTAATGTGTAAGAAAGACGAATAATGCCTTTTAGGCGCCGCAGATGACGATTTCACAATGATAGACTTTAATAGAGGTCTCATCTTCGGAAAGCAATTCGCAGGATGATCAGCGTACTGAATAGTCTGTCACTTGAAACGTTCAGACAATATTATTAGATTGCATTGGCGGCAGTATACAAGTGAAGGATGTGACAAGCAAGGTATTGGTTCAGGCAGGACCAGACAAATCACCAGTAGAATGCAAAGAAGAATCGTTCTTTGTGCATGTACAAATCTATGGCATTATGCAATTATCTCGCGCTGACCCCCATGATTGTGAGCAAACCTGCCAAATGTGTGCAAACATTTTAAATAAATGAATTCAAGTTCTTCTGCAAAAACTTGAAGTGGTGCTTAAATCTCGACTTGCATTTCTGATGCCGGTTCCTTTTTTCTGCCGTAACTTCTACAAAAGTTACGATGACTAAGTAAACACTAAAAGGTTGCTGCAACTGGTTCTGATAATCCTAGAATAAAGACACATAGCTATCATGGCACGTATTCTGCTCTCAAAATAACAGCTTACTGAATCAGCAACTTTGATTGCTGACCACTGGACAACTACCGTTCTTCTGATTTTGAATCCCTTCCCGAAATTATTCGGATTACCTTCTTTCCTCCGACGGTTCGATCCAATTGGATTCAGCCTGGATGGTTTGCGGATTAACTTTAACACAGCTATCAGAACTCATGGTAGCCTTGTGCTGGCCTGTGAAATCCCCCATTTATTGTCTTCAGCTCAGCTTGTCCGATCTTTCTTACAGTGTTGTGTTGATGCTCAAACTCCACCTTCTTCGTCCTCTGCGCATTTTATCAGACATTTTCGGTTGCCTAGTGTTGGATGCTTTATCTATTCATTGTCCTCAGCGCAGCTACTTTTTTGTCACTACCCCACAGCAGCACTTTGTGTGGTAAATCTGACGCGAACTGATCACAGACCGTTTCTCCCTGATCCTTCGATCAGATCACATTTGACCATCTGTTTCGAGGGGAAGTACTGGGGCGTCATGAGATCTTTTCGCATTGAACACCCTGAATGTGAGTCGATAGTTGAGAAGAAGCAAACCGCCCGAGCATCACCAAACTGCTGAAAAGAAGTGAGTTCAAGCCCTTCTGCTTCAGCTACATAAATAGTAAGTTCAACCTCGACTTGATATACTGATGCTGGTTCCCACTTCTTTCATTCAGCACTAGTTTGGAAACAACTATAAATACAATAGATGTACAGCCTTTCATTTGTTGAACTATAGAGACTAGAATGGCAGTAAAGGCTATTGCCAGACACCTCCAAGAAGTAAATCTGAGAGATCCTAGGGCTCTTTATGAATTCTTTCTTTGACACTGAAACATCGGTGGCTCCACTTGCAATGGTGCCATTTTAGAGCAATGAGGATAATAGTGGAATGTTTTTCGTGATGTAGTTCGATGAATCATACTTAGCTTTAGGGTTGGATCCCTGGACAACGGTCAATTACTGATATCTCTGCCGAGAAGTACAGCTAAAGAACAACAGATTTTATATTCTGGACAGTCGCATCCTCAGATGGTCGGTCTTTTCTGCAATGTTTTGCAGTGGCATGGCATCCCAGCTGTTCTTGGCTGTATAGAAAGGCTTCATATGTTTTAATTCCTTACCAGTAACATTATTTCTTTTGTTACAGTAAGGTATTGCCCGTCCTCACACT
The DNA here is from genome assembly GCA_019974015.1 of Nephila pilipes. Lineage (NCBI taxonomy): Eukaryota > Metazoa > Arthropoda > Arachnida > Araneae > Nephilidae > Nephila > Nephila pilipes. The sequence continues at coordinate 183,701 of BMAW01001909.1, read as the reverse complement.
ACACAAGTTATCTAAGATTGACTACAACACGTGCAAGCACTTCCCTGGCTTTCGCAATCCCCTGATATGTCTCTGTCTAGGAGAATGAAACGTGACCATGCTTTGGGCCACAGTAATTGAGATTTAGGAAGATTTAGAAAACCACAGTAATCGACCTTTCAACAATTGTAGTTTCGAGGTACCAAGACGATATGTCAGATGTCGTTCTTTTTAAATCACAATACTATATCATTTTGCGAGTTGCATTCCAGCAAGAGACAGAGTAACCTATAACTGAAGATGACTTGTCTGAGGCCCATAAATTTATTTAATAATTTTTGTGCTATTCCTGTATTGAGATCATTTGTATTTTTCATATATATGTCTCTCGTTGTATATTAAATTTCATTTATGTCGAGCAATTCCTTCTTGATGAAAACTTTGATTGACCAAGAGTGTTATTTTAAGTATATCTATCACCAATCCTTATTCTGCTTCTTAAGCCAAAAGACACAAATATAATTTCAGACAAAATGTTAATAATTTGGCCATCTTAGAGCATAGTACATCATAATTTTGAAAACACAATGAATGCATTGTAAGTGTTTTCAGAATTATAATGCACTATGAAAGTTAATATTTAACTTATATATGAATGTTAATGTTTAGTAAAATATCTAGATTTATCTATTTTTGTAAAAGCCTACAAAAGGCAATAATGGAAATATAATAAGCAATTATACCTTCAATAGAAGAAATATGTGTTCTATATTATGTAATTAAAATTGTAATTTATATGCAATATTTTTTGTATCAAAATTTATTTTTCTTATATATTAGTTATTTTTAAAATTTATCAAAGTAGCTTGTACTAATTATAATTTTGTGAACACATGTGTGAAATATGCGATTCAAGTTTTTTTTAAAAAAAAGAAACACAAGAGCTATATTTTTGCTATTCTTTTTTGACAAAAACAATCAGAATTTGCATAGTGTATAAATACTGGAGAATATATGTATGAAAAAAACTTATTTAATTAAACTAATCACTTCTTTATTCATAAGTAAAAGAAGAAAAGAAAAAGTCAAGCGAATATGAACTGAGAGCTCTTAAATTAAAAATTATGATTGATTGATTAATATGATCATAATTTCTGAAAAATGATGAATTTTTAATTTAAAGGTCTAGATTGAGGATGATCGAAGAAGATTTATGTCCCTAATTTACAGAATTCTTATTAGAAAAAAATGGAGTGTCTATCAAATTACAGAAATAAAATTCGAGTAAAGATAAAAAAATATAAGGATACATAATATTTTATTTAATTATAAAAGCAAATAATGAAACATTTAAGCAAATACACATCTGAAATACAATTAAAGCTGATTGTTTATCTGTATCTAATTATAATGAAAAGACAAATGCTGCGAAAACTAAATGCCTGGAGCATATTGTCCCTTAGGTAATTTCTGAAAACTTTGAAAAAAAAACTGGCTTAAAAAAGGTTTAAAATTTTATTTTTCATATTTACTTAACATTGCCTGTTATATTAATTAAAGATGAAATTAGTTATAGTTTAAATTTAATTTGTTCTTCAACAGATAATGTCATTTTCTTTTCAATAAATTAGTTTTCTGTATAATTATATCGTATTATTGTATATTTTGGCTCTTAGAAAAGTTTAAATTATATAAAGAGACAGAGAGAGAGAAAAGAAAGATATCTGAATAAAATTTTTTGTGCTGATCATTTAATAAAAGAAGTATGTAATAAGCAATTTTCTAGTAAAAAACCAGTTATTTATTTAGTAATTTTTTATTCTTGTTTTGTTAGTTTACTAATATATATCTTTAAACAAGATATAATTTAATATAATACTGTATGCATTTATTAATTTCTTAGTCTAACTATCTGATAAGACAGCAAAAAAATTAATTTCATAGAAATAGTTAAATATTTATTGTGAAAACGGAAATACACATACCCAGCAATTTTAAAGTATCGTTCAGTAAAATTTGAACTAAAAATAATATACAATTCCCTTGTTTAAAATTTTTGCTGTTTTTAAGTACTTGATAGTAAAGTATTATTCTCCTTTTATTTCAATATGGTATGACAAATTATCATAAATTTTTTTTAAGAGTTTCTTCAAACAGTGAGCTAAAATATGATTAAATACTGCAAGTTCAATTGATATAATTATTTTGGATAATTATTTGCAAATTAAATCTTTTGGAATTCTAACATTTCTTTCGACGAAAGAAACAGTTGCATTTTTAATTTAAATCTGTTAATTCAAAATTTAAGCTTATATTTACGTTTCAATGCTCTTTTCCAAACTAGAAATGATTTGTTGAAAGTATTTGAATACGTGAGTTTAATCAAACGAAATTCACATTTCACGAAATTATAATTTAATATGAAGATTATGAATTTAACACTTCAAATATATAGGATTCAATGTGAAACAACACAAAAAATAATTATACATCTGTATTTTGAGTATTATCTGTTTTTCTATTAATAAATATTTAATATAGTTAATTTGCTCTGGTTAGAACTAATTGATAAATTAATTTAAAAGTACAGAGAAGAAAATTATGTCGAGGAGAATATTTGTACGACAATAAAATTATTCTTAGTTTCTTGTAATATGGAAATTTTGGCATTAAATCTCGGTGTTAAATTAAATTTGATTTGAACATATATTATTAAAAACACAAAATATCCATTTATATGTCTGGCGATATATGTAATAGTTATAAATATTGCAGTTATTTAATGTTATTCAATATTATATAAAACATTGTTTTATCAGATTCCTTTTCCTTAAATTATATCAATCAAGATAATTAAAAAAACCTTCTATCTACAAAAATATGGAACCAATAGAAAATCAAAAGAACAAGCTTCAAATAATTTGTTTTAATTACGAAGATCGTATAGCATCAAAACATTAATCTTATAGTATATTGAACTCAAGTCTAAGATATTCTTGTGGATATAAAGAACTAGTAATTTCATTATACTTAAAACTCTATTAAGTAAGATGATTGTAAATCTCTCAAATAATGTGACTGTAATCTTTCAGGATCCCCAAGAATTTGTTGCTTTGATTAATTACTCAATTAATTGTCCTATTCACAACTTAATTATTGACACTATTGTTCAATCAAAGTGTTACATAATCCGGCTAGAGATATTTACCAATTTATTTCCTTGTATCTACATTTTCACTTGGATTGTAAAACTGCTATAGGATTCATATTTTATAGTAAATTCTACTATTATACAAAAGAATAATGTCTTATATCACTTTAATATAAAGTGTTTTGCTCATGAGTTACTCATAGAACCCAAAGTTAACGATTCCCTTTAAACTGATATTGAAATGATGGTGCATATATATATATATATATATATATATATATATATATATATAATGCTTTATGAATATTTTCTACTATTAACTTAACACTCTTCTGTTTTGCACCTCTTCAGATGTTTCATAAACATTTTATCTCTTACTTGAAGAGTTAAAACAAATTTTTTAAAGAGGCATCCATTTTAAAAAAGATGGATTGGTTCTTGAGAATTCTTGATGATAGATTTCTTGAGAATTCTATCATTTCAAAATAAGTTCTAAAATTAGTTTTCTTAAGTTTATCTTTCATTTTATCTGTTGAAACTTCAACTTTGAAAGTGTTGCTTGATTTGTTTTTCTAACTGCGTAAGGTATCATTATAATGTTGTTGTAGAATCCTCAATTTCGTATTTCCATGCTCTGTGATAGCATAAAATTTTATCATCCAAGGTCTCTATACTAAAACATCCTGTAATTTTCAAAAAGTCAATTTAGTGAAAGAAAATTAGTTTTTGTTCACTTTTGGCTACAACCCCCCCCCCCCACGTTTTTTTCTTAAAAGCTGATGAAAGGAAGCAAATAGGATGCCCAGCCGACTTCCCAGAAATAATTTTCCAGCAGTCTAGATGAATGACATGTATGTTTTTTCCCCTCATTTTATTGATTTTAAACAAAAACGCTCTTATGTAACAATGTTATTTAAATTAATTTTTAAATAAACCTAAAAGATGTACTTCTCAAGAACCTACATCCTTTTGATAATTAATTAAAATTTTTAACAAGGGTACTATGCCCTTAAGGCATTAAAACATATGAACTTATTTCCTCCAATAATAAAAATAATTCTGTTTTCTTAAAATTTATTTGACAATAAAATAAAGTGCATAAAATAAATAAATAGCAACTCTTTTGAATAGAGAATACTGATCACAATTATTTCAGCAATAAAAACTCATATCAGAAAACTCACTGTACATAAAACGTAATTATTAAAGTTCAGTATTTACGGAAATCGATATTGATATTGAAGAATCTGAAATTAAATAAGACCAAATTCTTTGTAAAGCAAATGTATCTAGTTTATTAATAATGTTTCTGTTTATGCATTCTTTGTATTGAAAAATTTACATTTAAGATAAGTGTAATAGATTTTCATCGTTAATTCTTTATATAAATCATCTTCATAAAAATATTTTTTGATATACAAAACAAAATAGGCCTAATGATTCCTCGGTACATTGAAATTATTTAAGTTCAATCCGGTGCTATATAATATTAGAATAATAACATCATAGCATATAATAACATGTATCCAATTTACAAAAAAAAATTAATTAAATTTATATAAAATATCAAAGGGCAAAATCAACCTTTTTCTTTCATAACACACTCAAGCAAAAAATTAAGTATTAATTTTGTATTGCCAAAATGTATTACTTGAGTACCAAAAACAATATTTATTTCTAAGGAAAGAAAATTTAAGTGAGTTTAATTTTTTGAATTTGAAGCTTATTTAATGAAGCATAATATCAACAAACTTTCTTCTTTCATTTCAATATATGACTTCAGATATGCCAGTAATTACAGTCAAAAATTTCGATTCACTGGTAATACAGACGCTTTTGTGTTCATTGTTACATTTATTGACAATTATGTGAAACATAACAGCCTTATAATAAAAGAATATCAGTAAAATTAATATAATGTAAACTCGTAATACTATATATTTTTGTTTTTGAATTATATAAATTTTATATATTTACTGGTTATTAAGGAGAGTTACTTGACATGAAAAATTGATTTAATGAGCAAGCACATGTTCGTCAGATTTATTTATTTCCATGAATTCTACTCGCATGAAAAACATTTTATTGAGAATATATCTTTCCAAAAGCAAAAAATGAGTTCATACTAAATTATAATAAATAAAATTTTTTTTGAATGCATTGCTTTATGAAGTTAACCTTTTACATACGCACTTCTGATTTTGTTTCCCATTTATATAGGGGTTTTTAGACCAGATATATGAAATGATACCTTTAACTATGTATGGTAGTTGCTATTATTTTCCATTCTATAGCGAGTATTTTTACCCCGAATTTTACTGATTCTATGCTTTCAGTAATTGATCATTTGATTCTTTCAGTAAATATTTAAATTACAATTTCCAACATCGAAGATTCAAAATACTCTTAGAATACAATCTGAATCAATATCAGGTTAGAGTGTGAGATAATTTCCAGAATATAATCAGAACCTGTTTGTCTTATAGAAATATATTTGTTTCCTAATGTATCAGAGAAACTTTGTATGATAAAAAGTACCTCGTTTTATTGTGAAAACTGTGTTCTGTTCACCCACCCACATACGCACTCGCGCACGCACGCACGCACACACGCACACACACACATATATATATATATATGTATATATAAACAGAAGCAGTACAAATCCCAACATATCATAATATATATATAAATCTAAGAATACCTAACACTAAATCAATATCGTTAATCTCCTCGATGGCTCTAATAATAGCAATATATTTATGTAACATATATATTACATTTAGTTATTACTCTATACCACCATTATCAATATATCTATTACCCCCTAATAATATATAAATGCGTTGAAAATTATTACAATGATCAAAATTCATTAGTAATTGTTAGATTATTAGTAATAATCGGTCAATATGACGCATTTGCTTAAATTGTTCACATTAGCCGACTTATTATTAATATTCCTGGTTATTGTTTATAATAACAGATAAATCATATTGATCGGCAACATTTTCACACACACACACATACTCATTCACCCCACCCATATATATATATATATATATATATATATATATGTGCATGCGCGCACTCGTGTGTATATAATAATTACTTCGTCTACTAGATTATAAAGATTTTCCAAACAGATTTCCTAGATTGTTTCGGAAAAAACTGAATTTAAATGATGCGTTTATTCTTATATATTTATTCACGAATCCTTTAAAATTAATTAATTACTTTTATACGTCATTAAGCATACATCTCTTGAAATCAAAGTTAAATAGTATTTATTTTTTAAAAATAACTAAAATCTAAGTTTCTGTCATTTTGTAATACGATTGTAGTTTCAAAGCGAACATAATCCTAAATATTGACTTACGCCGCTTCATTTCACTTCGAAATACTTTTACCTGGAGGCCAAATTCCCTCTCCAAGTAGTCAAGGAGCTCGTGGGGATAAAATAAAAGGGGGACCCATGGGTCAGTTACTGTGAAACATAGATAGTTCCTTTTTTTCAGCCTTCCGGCAACGCGCGCATTTTTATGCTTTTTCCTTAAAACTCAGGGGACACTATTTTGTTCTTCAGTAATAAGTTTGGGTGTCAACGATAGGTGAGCGCGAGAATTTTTTCCTTCACTTTCTCATTCCTGTTTTGTAAGAAGAAAATAAACATTTCAAGAGGTTTAAGCTGGTGCTCGAGTTCTGAAAATTCTTGAACTGTAAGAAGTGAAAATTGAAAAATAACATTCAGTAGGGACTGATAGTTTTTATTTTGCTGTTATAGGCAAAAAACACGTTTCTTATCGGGAATTTCAATTCACACTTTTTCCTTACTCGTGTTCCTGTTTGAATTATTATGGAACTAACAATTGTATATTTTACTTGGAAAGAGATTATTTCTTTTTTAGGCAAATCTCACACAGAAATAACGCTTAAGAAATTATAATATCGACCACGTTTCGAAACTGAACGATTTTAATACATTTTTGATATATAAAAGAAAAGAATTTGAAATTATTTTAATCTCAAATTTTCTTATATAGAGCATGCTTTCATTGAAATACAATTACATATTTTTATTAGCATGAGTATAATTGGATCCTTATGCTTTTTTTGTTTGTCCGAAACATAATACATTTGTTATTTCGAAATATATAATGATGAGATTTACTTGTAACTTTTCTAAAAATTAAAAGATGATCTCTTTATTAAAAAGAATATTTTTTTTTTAATAAAAAACGGTTTATCTTAAAAATCATTTTTCAGTGAAAAATGTCTTTTAAATTTATGCTAAACATACATTATGGATTCTTATACAATAAGCAACTAACTCATTTCTCATAGTGTGAAGTTTTTAATAAGGCACTAATTTGTTACGGAAGTTTGTATATATATATATATATATATATATATATATATGGAAACAAATTTTAATGCCACAAATTTAAGAGAAACTCTAAAGCATTATAGCAAAATATTATCTAAATATTGTACGAAAGTAGTCAATTTTAAGTGCATCAAACTGATGTAGTGCTTTATATTGTTTTCAGAAGCAACATATCTCCAAGAGTTCCCTTTTCATTTAAATGTCTATTGTATAAACCAAAACATTTCCTTCTATCTGACTGTTTTTGCTTCCATTTCCGTCAGTAAATGAAGGATAAAATATGTATGCGGAAACGAAAAAAAGCAATTTTCCAACACACTTTGGAAGTTCTTTATCTGAATTCCGAAATAAAAGGAGGTACGTCAGAAGAACTTCACCGACCATTCATTGCTGGAATATTGGCTGCATGTGGGGTATATAGACGAAACGCTTTTTCCATGACTAGTCCACTGTCCTACTGTCATGAACTGAGAGTGACAGTTCTTATTATCTGTGAACCTCTTCACCGTTTCAGGCCGCAAAAATCTTGCATTTGGAGACTTTGGGGGACGATTCTCGAATTTTAATTAGTAGTTTAGAGGTTCAATTTTAGAGTTTCAAAGAGCATCTGATATATATTGCATAGGTGCATACATATAAAAAGTAATTGAGCTTGGAACAAATCAAATAATGATGAATAATTCTTTTTTAGAAGAAATATGGGAATTCAGGGATAAAATTCTGACGCATTGTTTAGTTTATGAAACTCAATAGATGAAAAATATTTGAAAAAAAATATTTCTTAAAAAAATCATAATTTAGAAAACAATATTTGGAATATTATTTTAATTATCTTTTATTCTTCCATAAATCATTTACTTATAATTACAGGCCATTTATGTATACTTATCTTCAGAAATCAACCCTTGTTTATTATGGATCATGACTGCAATTTTATTTTATTCTAATGACAAAAATCACAATATTTACAGTTGTAATAGAAATTCTTAAGTATTACAGTTTTTAAAATATTAGTGTATTTTGTCATTTACTTTAATAAATAATAATTTAAGAAAATGATAGTATAGAATATTTACTAAATGTCTAAAACATTGCGCAAAAGACGTCTTAAAATTTTCTGTTATTTTAAAATTGCATATTTATTTTGACAATATTTTTGCTATCATGTACTTTTCATAGCATTTTTAAAAATTAAAAATTCTTAGCTATTTTTATTTAATTGGTTTTATTCACGTATGCGAAAAATTTTGAATAAAATATAACTTTTATATTCATTAGTGATGTATGAATGTACTGAAAGCATATTTGATAAATGTACGGGTTTTACAAACTTTTACCTTAGTAACTTTAAAGATAAATTATTCGCTTATGTTTCAGTATCGGATGTTACTTTTATTTTTCTGCTTTACTTTTTCTATAATATGAATGACAGTTATTTTAAATAATTGTTGAATTACAGTTCAGTATTGGGAATGTGAGAAATGTCATTTGTTTTTGTTAGCCCTTTTCACCGGCATTATTAAATAGGATTATTTAAGATCAAGTGATATAGCAGTAATCCCCATAGTAACGCTCCTTAATCCACTTTTCGTTTTATCCCGACCCCTTTCCAGGATGTGGGACGACATTTTTTCCCTCGTTTTCCAGAAACCGCAAAAGAGTATTTTTCCAGCAAAGAGAGAGTGAGAACGAAAGAGAGGCTGGGAAGGGAAAAAAAAAGGGTTGAGAGAAGACGAGAAAGGTGAGACTGACAGCGATGTTTGATTGGAAATGAAATATTCAGAAGCTCAAGAAAATAATAAATAAGAACAGGAGAAGAAAAATTCCGTTTTCTCACAACGCGTCCACTGCAGCCATCTCGTCAAAGAAAATTTCACCCACTGTCACAATGCTACCATACTTTCGATTCCATCGATGTCTTACTCATAAATGCAAGGAGCCACGAATTCGAAATATGTGTGTCTGCTTTATTTTATCTGCTCTGCGAATAATATATTCAGTTGCTAAACATCCCAGATGCTTTATTTTGGCTTTATCTCCACAGCGATAAATGATGGCCGACCACAATTGGATTTTTTCGCTGACATTATCGTGACATTGCGTGTTTACTCGTTTAGGGGAGTCAATGTTAGAATTTATTTTCCTATTTTACGTTTATTTACGTTAGCTACTTTTATTCGTCTCGCTGATATTGAAAAAGTTTTTCCGTTATTTTCTATCAGAAGTTTCATTTCCTATTTGCTTAAGACCTTAACGGGAAACAAGATTGATCTTGTTTTCACGTGATCCTGTTATCTTATACATTGTGTCTGGAGCTACGCGGTAATCAATTTATCTTCCATTCTAATTATAAGACAATTGTAAGACTCGAGTGTTTGCAGATTATTCATCATTTTCTGAATTAATTGTAACTGTAAGAGAATATGTCGATAAAATTCTAAGTTGCTGAATCTTTGAAACTAATTTAATTCGATCAATTTTATTTCATCAGACTTTCTTAAATCTTGAAGTGTATTTTAGAACAATAGGAAAAATATCATGTCTATATTTAATTGAAGGTATTTTTTATTATATCCATAATAATTTACTCAACAAAAATACATTTTTTTCTACTTTAAAACTTTTGATTGCATTATTTTTACAGAAAATGCAAATGGAAAGAATGCTGTTTGACTCCAACATGAAATTTATTTTTTCCTCAGTAATTATTTGAAAATACTTCATTGAGCATTTCATCGAAGATAATAACCATTTTTTAGGCTTCATGTTTATTTATTTTCGATTAAGGCTTTAGGTTGTATTGTTTTGTATATATATATATTATATCTGTATGTATGTATAAAATAATAATTATTATTATCATATTCACTTACTGTATGTTTTTAATCAAAATTAACAATTTTTCTATTCCTATTTTGTAAAATATTTATATTTGACACTATATGGTACTCCCTGAAAATTTTTAAGAAAGTAATTAGTTTTGCATACTTAAATATTCACGTATATTAAAACATTTACTTTAATTTTAAGTAGAAATATAGGATGTATCACCTTAAAATGAAAAACTTGCAACACGGAAGTAAAAACTTAAAAATGAGCTCAAGTTTTAAATATTAAAAATTACTTTTTAATGATATTTTCTACCTTGAAAATCCGAAATACATTATTAGAGTTCTTATAAAATTTAAAGTTCTTAATGAAGCTATTGTCAGCCATTTGCATTTACTCTCGCTGCTATTTTTTCTAGACTTGCTAATTAGCGAATGATCATAATTTTAAAGTCTGATCTTCGAAGGAAAATAATTACCAATTTTGGAAATGGTACTATTACGTTATTAAAATGTTAAGTAAAAAAATATGTTCTACTCAATAAAATAGAAAAATAGTAAACAGGTGGGAGTAAAAAAAGAAAACGGATTTTTAACTTCTTTCCTTTTTATGGTAAGCTTGGTTACCAACATTTATCATTTTACCAATATTTGAAAATACAAAACACAAGTTTATCCCTTTTTTTGTTTCAACGTGCGATACCCTTTTGTTTCTATTTTTTATTTAGGTTTGGGCGTTTTCTTTTCTTTTATTTTATTGCCTCTCTTTAAGCCGTTTTGTTTTTAAAATTTCAGACCGTATTCCCTGTTCCACAGATAGATGGCATTACTATCCACTTCCTTGTTTCAATTTTTGCTCCTTTCTATTTGGCGGATTTTCTACTTTTAGCTTTGTTTAGAATTGCAAGTTTTTGATATTTTATTTTTTTATGTTGAATCTTTTTAAAATTTTCCTTATTATTTTGTAATTATTTCATTCTTTAGTTAAGAGAACTTTTTCTTTGGCTTTATTTCATTGTTGGTCTGGAGCATATTACTTCTTTTTATTTGATATTTTTCTGAAATAATCCTCACTTTCTGAATTTTTGTATCTTCAAGAGTTTGAATTTATGATTCTATAACTAATTTTTATGTAGCATGTTTACTATATGGTGAAAGTAAGATCTGAAAGTTAGATGCACCCAACTAAAACTGTTTTAAGCTATTTCTTGATTTTAAAAATGTCGTGATACATTTTCTTATTCGTTTTTATTTTTCTATATATAGGTTTTTCCAATTCTTTTAACCTATTTTTAATATATATCTCTTAATATATTTGTTTCCAATATTTTATTTGATTATCTATATATAAAATTCTATTTGGTATTATTTGTATTTTGTTTTAAAAGTTTTTTAATCCTTAAAAAATTTAACTTATACATTAGTGTTTTTAATTTAGTTACACAAAATTAAACTAAATTCTTTGTATCAAACATATGTAGGCTAGAAAATAGGCTAGAAAATATATAGGCTAGAAAAGCAAAATTTAAAAGAAAAATAGTAATAATGTAAATAATACTGTACCATACTTTACAATGTATTAATGTATCATTATACCGGTAATTACTGATCAAACTATCTCACTTCAGTGAAATATAATATAAAAAGACAATAACAAGTCGAAAATTAGCAAATTAAAAAAATCAACCACAGAAAAAAAAGTAGGAAAACATATTAAACATCTTCGATTTTACTACAAAATGTCAATTTACACTTAACATTAATTTAAAATATTGTAACATCCATTAAAAACCTTAAATAAAGAGAGAGAAATTAACTAAACCAAAATTAATCATAAACATAAACAATCTAAAACATGATGTATTTTAAAATTCATTCCAATGACACATCTTCATAAATAAAATCTCGAACATATTTAAAAAAGACAAAATCCAAAACAAAAAGAATTTAACTACCGAGTCTAAAATACTATTGAACAAATTGCAATAAAAAACAAGCATTAATATTAAAGTCTTTATAAACACAGAAAATACTACACATTTTCAAATTTTCATACCAATACGCGTACCTTCTCCACTCCATGATATAATTAACCCCCGAAGTAAAACTGATTGTTTAATTTATATGAAACCACACATGTAGATTCATTTTTTTTAGAAACAAAAGAAAATTGCTTAAAATTACAGAAAATATATTATAAACAAAATTTAATAAATTTAATAAGTAGAAAATTAACTTTAAAAAGTCTCTTTAAAAATGAAAAATATATTGAAAACAAAATTAAAATTTTGTCACCAGCCAGAGTAAATATTATATTTATTCAAAAAAAAAAACATTTAGGGGAAATAAAATTAAAAAATATATAAAGAGAGAAACAGAGAGACAGGATGAGATATAGAGCCATATAGATGATATATACATATGTAATTTTTATATTTTATTTTTTTAAGAAAAATTATTAGAATAATCAGCATTCGCACAGATAGTATAGAAATCCTTTTAGTTATTTTTAAAATTGATAGCCACATTAACTAATTTGACATTTATCTCTTTCTCCCCTTATAGTATATAATATGTTCCCTTATTTAGTTACATAATATGTTTCTAAAAATACTTAAACATAAATAACTATCAAATAGGGCCATTTATTAATACGAGAACAATAATATAATAGTCTCTATTATTATAAATATTAATAATAATCCAAATATTAAAAAAATTAAATTAACATCTACGGAATCCGTTTCATGAGAATGTGCATTAGTTTTGATCAGTTTTAAATATGAAGGATAAAATGATAAGCAAGATATAACATCTGTATTAGAATTAAATGGAAAAACTATAAGATGTGCAATATTTCTAAAATATTTTAAATTGTTATTTTTAAATTTATATTGAAAGAAAAATATAGAAATGTTAACTAGACTACATTACTAGTAGGACTCCTTGATGTATACTTTCAATTTGTTAATAAGTTTTACCATTATAATTAATGTAGTTTTCTTTTAGTACAAAATTACAGTAAAAAATTTATATTTTGATAATTGTACAATAAGAAATTGTAAACAATTGTAGTATAATAAGAAATTGTGAGCAATTATAGTTCAATAAAAAATTGTAAACAATTGTAGTACAATAAAAAACTGTAAACAATTGTAGTACAATAAAAAATTGTAAAAAATTGTAGTACAATAAGAAATTTTAATTTTTCTTAAGAAATAGAGCTATTAATTTTTAATTCTTCATAATTAGCGAAAACTTTAATTAAATCATTTAGATCTATGCAATTAAACATATATTTAATTATTTCTTTATCTTTTATATAGTTAATAATTTCATAATTATTTTCATAATAATAATCTTATCAAAGCCACCAATAGGATTTTGTAATATTTATTATTATATCTTTTCAGCCATAGTTATGTAAGTATTTAAACCCTTATTCACAGTTCTAAATTTAATGGGAACTTTAAGATATTTAGGAGTTAGAAATATGTGAGGAAACTTTTATCAAATTGAAAGTATAATCAATTATTTTATTAATTAAATGTTTATACATCAAAGCCATATAAACTTTCTTACAAATAATCGTATAATTCTCAGGTACTTTATCAATACAACAATCTTGTAACTTTTTAACTTAACATTTTAAATTTTTAGTCTTAGTGCTATCATTTATCTTAAAGTTCAAATATTTGAATTCTTTATTAATAATAAAATTCATATTCTTTTGAAAACTCAATAGGTAAATTATACTTAATTGTTAATTTTGTTAAAAAAATTATAATTTTCTTCATCATTTTTTCTTTAATAGTTATCATATAAGTTTAACAGTATATACTCATAGAAAATGAAAAACTCTTATAAAAACAACGAAAGATTACATTTGATTCTACATAGTAATTAATCAAAGAAAAAATAAATAATTCAATGAAATAAATCTCAAAAGTTATGTATATTGAAGACATTTGTATTTACTTGCCTTCCAGGTGTTTTGAAACATTCTCAAATTTTAATTTTAATGCGTAGTACAAATTATTCATGATTTTTTTTCAATGACTGAATCCGAACTTCATACTTTAAAAAGTAAAACTTCATGAAGCAATTTATTTATTTTAAATGCTTTGAATCTATCTTAAACCCATCTCTTTATATTAATAAATAAATTTTCTATCTAATTTTAAATGCTTGAATATACGGATTTCATATTTTCATGAAATATTTGTTGGGAAATAAAGAAAGTTTTCATACTTTTAAGTATTCATCAAATGTATTGTATTTAAATATTGCTAAATAATTTATGAAAATAACTTTTAAATTATTTTCTAAAAAACTAATATAATTCTATGCAATATTAAATATTTATCTAAAATATATATTTGCAACTATTTTAATATAAAACAATTTATTTAAAATTCATAATAAAATAATAAATAATTAAAGATATGGAGAGACAAAGAGCGAAATAAAAGTGGAAGATAAAAAATGAATAGTCTAATTTAAAGTTCTTCAAAAAATCTCTCATCTAAACCTTAGTCACGCATATAGCTTAAAATATACAAATTACTTTTATCTTTTTCATAAAATATTCATACACTCTAACTAATGAAATAACCTTTAATTAAGCATACATCATTATTTAAATTTTTACATTATGAAAATATTCTTCCTTTTCTGCTTTTAACTTCTGTTTTCATAATATTTTTCTTCCTTAATAATTAATATCTTTACCTTTACAAAACTAAATTCCACATAAAGTATTCTTATGTATATTTTCTTATAAAATGGTATTATTATTATTCTTATACTTTATTACTATTAAATTTAAAATAGCATTCTAAAACAAATAATTCAGTTAATATTACAATCTTATGAGTCTCTAATATCCGCTTTAAGATTTATAAATAAAAAATTTCTGCATATCGTTAAAATTAATTTCTTAAGACTTCCCCGATGTTAGATTCCAGATAAATGATTTTTAATTCTACTTTTGTGAAATTTGGTAAAAACCGATTTTTTTATCTTACATATAATCCACAAACAAAAACTGTTGAAAACTTCATTCATTATATGCAAAGTAGCATTAAAAGTGAAAAACCATTATTTTAATCAACTTATTTATGATTAGCATCTTTAGATTTCCGTAGCTAGTTAAGCGTCCTAATTCGCATTTCCTCCATATTATATTATTTAAATTAATAAAATGATGAAAAGTGTGTTCTCTGAGAGAGATGAAAAGAAGAACAATATAAATAAAAGTTAAAGATTGCCAGATATATAATATTTCATATTAAAACTGTCTTGTTCGTGGAAAATTATTCACTCCCATAGACGTTAGTCCAACGAAAGCTAAGCGTAAGGTTTCTTCCATATTCCATTTCATTCTCTGGAATGTATAAAATTTCAAAGATTAGGAATTGAAACTCCCAACTCCTTTACTGAAGACGGTAACCTGAGAGAAAGAGACCGTAGAGTAAAATTGCATTTGAAAGTGAAATAAAATTAGATATGAGCGACTAGGAACGGAGGAGAATGAAATTTTGCAAATTACGGAAGTTTCCCTGACATGTTTAGGGTAGACGAGCGTCTGTATTGGAGGAAAGGAAGGTCCATTACTTATCGTTTACGGTGATGAAATGGACTTTCATTCTGGATTAGATCTAGTTCCTTTTCAAACTAGTTTTGTGGATTGTATTTAGATTATTTTGCAGTGTTTTATAAAAGGATTGTATCGTATGAACTAGAAGAGATACTGATGGAATATGCACAACTATAGTGAAATTCCATTCAGTTCTATGTGATTATTTATTTCAATACATTTATGTCTACATGGTTCAAAAGGTTATTACCTTAATTCTGTAAATGTAATAGTGAATGAGATACTCAAACATACATCTCTTTTAACATATATTTACTTTAATAAAATTCTTGAAGGTTAAATAGGTTATTTGCTCGGAGCTTCCAAAATGAATCCTATAGATAATTTGATCAGAATTCTGATAAATTATATTATGTCTAGTTAACATAGTCTACGTAGTGTCTAATGAAATTCATACACGCATAATCAATATAATTTATAAAAAGAAGCAGGAACGTATGAGAAAGTGAAAAATTATTCGAAGAATATAATTATAATAATTTTATGCCTTAAAATATCATTATTAAACTAGGACGTATTCAGAATACTAAAAGGTCTTCACAAATTTGTTTTATTAAATTAGTTTCTAAACATATGTCTTCAAACATACTACAGGCATTTAAAAACGTTTTTAAATTAATTTGAAAATTATAATTGTTTGTTCATTTTATTGTTCAGTTCTTTTAGTTTAGCTTTAAAATATCAATTTATTTTTTTATTCAGTTATTTCTTCAATGAGTAATTGGTAAGTAATTATATATTTCTATAATTAAATTATGTTATGTGTTTTAATAAGATGATAAACAGCATTTATTTTTCCAATCAATGGATTTCTACTAAACTTAAAATTTTCATTCTTAATTTGAGTCTTAGATTTTATTTATTATAATCTCAACTATGTGGGAAAGGATTCAATCAATATTATTGGCAAGTAATTCAAAAATAGTCTAGTCAGTAAAAGGAAAGGTGTAGTTTTGTAAAACAAACCAGATTTAATTTTTGAAAAGTTGAAAATTTCACATCTGTAAACGTACAAATATTTAAAAACTCCTAGTTTTCTCAATATATTCAAGCAAATTTTAATAAATAAAGAATACTTTGCATCAGTTTAAACGTTCATATAAATATTTAAAATTATATTAAAAATAATTATCCCTGTAAATTAAAAAATAATACATAAGTGTGTATTTACCGTCTGTAAAGGGTAACGACATTTGTTAGAAACCATTAAATAAACACCGATCAAACACGCCGACCTACTTCCACAGAATTATAACCTTATAATAAATACCTAAATGTACCATAAATATGTCTAAATCTCCAAACATTGACGACGCATAATTTTACCGCTCTAGCAACGTTGCATCCCGTTTATTAATACTGAGTGTTTTAGAAAGTGGTGGGTACCGTTGCATTGATTATATCAAGGGATAAAGTACACTCATCTCTAAATCCTCTATGTCCAGAACTCCCTTTATCATCACTAATTCAGAACCACTACTAAGCATTCTGTTCAGGTCAGATACTAAAGCTTCAATGCTTCAGATGCTTGTACCTGGGCATGCATTCCATTTACGGACTTTTAGTCATATAATTCAATTGTTGGAATCCATTTGGGGGCAGGCGAGAGGGGTCAGGTTGCCAGATCGAAGATGTCTGACTTCCCATCCCCCCACTGTTTTGGCTTTGATGTTCGTAAGAAATTAATTAGTCAAAGCACCGTTTAATGTGATTAGTTGAACAGCTTTTGGACTAATGCCATGAAGATGCATTGAGAAACCAAACATCTCTCAGTGATTATTGTTCTCGTAAAGGGGAGCAATATGCCATATTTCAATTGAATTAACCTCTAAGTTCCTAACTCTCAATGCTTTTAGTTTTGTTTGTTTGTAATTAATTTAATTTGTTTACTCAAAAATACTCTAAACTAATTTTCTAATTGAAATTAGATGATTTGAATTTAAAAAAGTTCTCTTACCTAATTGTTAAAATTTATTCAAGGCTGTACTAATTCTGTTCAAAGCATTTAATTGGCATTCGTAAATTTTAATCGTAACGTATTTATAATGTATGACACAGTATTCACGTAAAGTGAAGTAAAATATGCCATAATTCTTTCAAATTAATTTCCAGGTTCCAACCTTTGATATATTTAGTTCAATTTACTATTTATTAGATTATGCTTTAAATGTAAGTTATTCTAAACATTTTTTAATCTTGTAGAAATTGAATCAATTCTACCAAATTATAAACTTTAATCGAGTGTATTTTTAAATTTCATATACAGCTAATATTTAATCAGATATGTTAAGTTTTAACAGTTATATATTTATACCGTACGATTATTGTACTTTAAAAATTATTTTCGGTATTTTAATTCATACAAAATTTGCATTTTCTATTTTGGTACTTTTAGTTTTGTTTTCTAGTAAAATGTTCTAAAGATGTATTATCTAATTGATTATATGGAGTTTAATACTATCAAGCAATTGAATTTCCTGCAATCATTATTGTTGTATTAGCTTTTACATGCCAAAAAGTATCATTTGTCTTTTGTTAAACATACAGGTTTATTTCATAATTCCAGGTAAAAATGGCTGTATAGATAATAATTATTTGATTATTGAATCTTAATTAAGATTTTTAATTTATTTTATGTTCTGCAGGGTAACACTAATTTGCTGTTATTTTACGAATCATTTTACAATGCATAATTAAATGAAGTGCTCTTTTGATAAGTTTAATTTCCGAATATAAAGATTATTATAGATAGCTTTAAACAAATAATTTTTTTCTGAAATTAATGAAAAAATTGTGTTTGAGGAACTATCTAGATTCAGTAATTATGTGAGAAATATAATTTAGAATATATTTTGAGAGTAAATTTATTCTTAATTAAACAGCAATAAAGAGAAAAAAATTCCATAGTGTTGGTATGTTCTACTTCATAACGTTTTGAATAAAGGTTTGAATTTTAATTCCGTCTGATGTTACAAAATTATTAATTAACAATGGTGTGATACTAATTTGTTCTTTTGTCAAACTAAAAAAGAAGATACAATAACTATTCAGGGCATGTCTTACAAATTATAGACACAAATGGAAATAAATGATCGGTTTGTGGAATTTTCGAGTTTTGGAAACTAATGTAGATTTCAAAGAAAACTTGTTCTAAGAGTTTAATACATTGTTATCAAAATATGTGCCTGAAACTTGGTAACACATTAATGTAGTGATAAGATGAAGAGTTTTAAAATTACCTATTTATTTAAATTCATTTCGATGAAAACATTTATTATGACAATGCATATAATATTATAAATTGGTTTTATTTTTGAATCTTATTGACTTTTAAGATAAATATCTTTGTTATACATTTATCGGTTTTGAATTGGAAAATATAGCTGCCTTGGCCTTAAAATTTATTTACTACAAATCATATCATAATATATGCCCCACCAAAGCATTTATTTCTGCAAAAATAAGTATTATCTATGTATAAGTTTCACAAACTTTTTAAGGGTTATGTTTCATATTTAAGAAAGCATTTAGGAATAATTATATCCATCAAGATAGTAAAATACTGGAGAAAATTACGTCATGGACATTTTAAAAACATCTAGTTTAATTAAAACTGGTTATCGATTTTAAAGTCTCTAAAAAGTTATCATAATTATCTTAAAACACAAAAGCATTAATATTTGATATATTTTTTTTTCATTCGTGGATATACTTGTTATCTACATTTTTTAAATAACAAATAAATTTACAAATTTTATAAGATGATTATAATAATGTTAATTATTTCTCAAGTCAATAATGAATTTTTTTAATAGCATAAATATTTTTAGGAAATTCTTATCGAATTAAATGGATTGCTCGGAAAAATATTTGTGACCTAAAATATATTTTATAAAATTAAAAATATTAAATTTCTTAAGTAAATTTTAATTTGGAAGTATTTGAAAGTTATACAAAATTAATTTAAAATGAAAATGTTATAAATAATTCAGAATTCCATGTATGTAACCACAAGATTGGTTTGATAGTATTAATGTGCTAATATATTCTTATATTTCTACGAATACAGTTACATTGATAATATTAATTTTGCTTTGTTTAGATACACACGTGTTGACGATCTTTATTTTTCAATATAGATATAAAAGAGAAGATAAACTGTACTTGTTTTTTTTATCCCTCTAAACAAATAATAATGTTCGTGAAACTGAACATTTCGTATTTATTTAAAAAATGTTGATGATAAAAGTAACAGTAATATATATGAAAAGATAGAGACTTTTAAATTTCTCTTACATAACAAGAGTAACTTTTCAAAGCTAGAGAGACGACTGTTAGTTAACTTTTGGTTAAAATTTACACTAAAAACTCCGAGAGTCTATACATCCTGCTTTAGATGACTTATATATACAATTACAATAAGGTATAATTGTATACCTTATTATAATTGTAGGTAGCACCCTTAGGTAATGTATATAATATTGTCAATCAACTCTGCTTACACTTATTGATATTTTTAAACACATAAAGTGTTGACAAAATCTACTTAAATTATCTTTATAAATTATTTTAAAATAACATATTTCAGAGTGACAAATATAAATTATGACACGACTTATTTCATTGAAATAATTTCTCAATATTATTAATATATTTGTCATTAAATAAAAAATGATATTAACCATGTTACAAAAAAGCTTATAAATATAAATATAAGTTAATATGAATTTAATTACAAGTAATTTACAGTAACTTAATAAAGAGCGAAACTTATTTACAAATTTCGCTAGAAATCAATTAAATAAAGATAAATCCAACTGTCCTTTGTCTGTTTCAACATTTAATTTGAAATACTTTTCCATCCAGATATCTTAAAAAAGAAAAAATTTTATTCTATATATTGATACATTATCTAAAACTGAATCTTTAAAAATAAAAATAATGATGCTCTTTGAGTAATAGAGAAAATAATTGTCTCTTCTGAATTATTCAGCACTTTTTAATTAATAAAGTCAGGAACATTTTTAAATGAGGTTCACAGTTCACAGCTTTATTTTAATGAGGTTCCAATTAGAATGATAAAAAATCTTAATTTGGAATGATACTTTTTATAACTTGAATTAAAACTTTGTTTAATCTTTAATATATATTCTTAATTATTTTTATAACATAAAGTTCACTATCATAAATTTTAACTCCAAAAATTAGTTTAAGGCAAATTGAACAGTTATATCACTATTTATAATTTTGTTTGACAAGGAGAAAAATTTAAATATAATGAATGCAATATCATTTTTTTACTGGATTCTGAAACAGAGATTACAGAATTTTATTTTTTTAATTACCTTAAAAATTTTGAGAGCAATTTTTATTCTTTACTGCAAGAAATATGTTATGAATTTATGTATCTATCTAAATTATGTCAATCTTTAAATCAACTACTTTTTAATTGTTAGAATTACTTATAAAATAACTGACAAGAAAATTCAGAAGAAATAAATTTTTATTAATCTTCACAGTAAATTACTTAAATAATATATAAGTTTTTATAATAAATAATAATAAGAATTTATCCCGTTTAAATGTTTACATAATAAAAACATCTAATAATCTTTACATTAAATTCTTAAAAATTGCTAAGTAATTTATAACCAAATTCACTTAAAGCTAATATATAACAAAATTCGTATTGAAATCTGAAATATTTTGGAAATGTTTTAACATCCTTGTATTGGTAAATGTTCTTTTAATATATTATTACTTTGACTTACCTTTGTTTAAAAGACAAGAATAATGTAAATGTATTACATGCACTGCTATTTCTCGAAGTTGTAATTTTTTGCCATCTCTCTCTCTCTCTTTTTCATTACAGTATCATCTCATATGGAAAATTATCTGAAGAACCAAGACGACATTTAGTTCTGTCTCAAGATGGCTAATATTTCCCTTTTATTCCATATTTTTCACAATCTATATTATATTTTCAATTAATATTTCTTCTTATTAAGAAGGAAGTGATGTGTCTTATTTCGGGTCATTGAGGATTTTTAAACTTAAAATATTTTCAAATTTAAAATATATTTTTTTCGAGTGATAAGGTAATCATTAGTATAATGGCGAATTTTTTTTCTGATTTATGTAGAAGCCTTCATTTTTCAAAGCGTAAATTTAAAAATATCTAACAAATAATGTAACTTTGTCTAAAATTATAGCTTTGATTCATAGTAAATATACCTTAAGAATTGTACATAATTTTCTAATCTCTCAAATAGGTTGATGTATTTAAAAGTTTGGACATCCCATAAATACTTAGTATTATTTCTCATGCTTTTAATGTAAGCATTAGTGCAATTTAATGTTAAAATTATTTGAGTATATTTTCTCTAGTGAGTTTTTCATTTAGTACAGAGAATATCCTTTTACATTCACTTACTGTCTTGCATGTTAGTTTTCGTTCACTTAGTGTTATATTTATCCTTTGCTGTTGTATTGTTTATTTATGAATTATCTTTCTTTGAATCATATCAAACTAATTTAAAAGCAACTAATTGAAATATATTTCAATGATTTACACAAGTGAAAAGAAAAAAAAACATTCATGAATCGCGATTTGTAACAGTCACATTTTTCTTTTTAATTGCAATTGGTAGTTTGTATACTTTAGTTCAAAAAGGCACTTTATTTCAACATTTAACAACACTTAATTTCTTAATTAGCTAAAAAATATATGATTTATTATTTACCTATGTCCATATTAAAAGCAAAATAAATTAAACACATAACTTTCCAATTATATATCGATTCCCTTCCTTACCTACTACATTTTTCCTAATTAGAGTGATAAAATGAACAGTCCAAGACAAAGACAGATTAAATAAAGTTACTCGCTAATAGCATCTCTAACACAGGCATGCGCAATGTATCCAATCACAGTGTCTCAATCGCGAAATCTCTCGAGTCGCTAAAGCACGCTCAGATTCCTCCAGCTACTCCTCGCTTAATTGGATAAAACACCTTTTGCTCCGTAGGCGCTGCAGCGGAATCTAATATTCTGCCATTAGGCCTGATGAAGTGCCGATGTTCAGAGCCTTCTATTTTAGTTTTAATCGAAGACCGGGCTTCCATTATTTTGATTGCTTATGTGAGCTTTCCGGTAATTGCGAGGTGCGGTTTATAATCTGCAAGGCTAGGAGTGAAAATGGCGTACGTGCTATCAGCTATTGTAGAAGAATTTTAAATTTTTATTAATTAAATTATGAATGAAACAAACTTGCAACTTATTCACGTATTTCAGAAACAATGCCTTGGTTCATAATTAAAAAAAGAGTAGCTGTATCTACTTAAATCGTATTTACATATCGTATTATTAACGAATGCAAACAACTGACTTCCCTGCTTTCTGAATTTAGATCTGTGGTGATAATGAAATTGTTACCAGAACCGATTTGAAAGTTTTTTTAGTAATATTTTTATTCTGAGCTTAGAACTTTTGTGCTATCAACTCACCGTTCCACAGAATGGAACAATTTATAAATAATATATATATCGTCATAGAGTTATGTAAATTCATTTAGGTAAAGAATTAAAACCAATTTACACAAAAGAAGAATTTGAGAACACTATTTGAGTCAGTTTTTGATATTTTAAGTTAAGTAATTTAAAACTGTATTTGCTTCATCTTAAAAAAGACATAAAACAACTAACAAACTAGTTAAATATTACTAAAAATGATTTTCTTTCATTAAAAAAATGTTTTAATTCAAATGAAACCTTAACTTCCTAACATAAAATGATTTCATTAGATTTCGATTTACCACTGCTTTCAGCAACCTGAATGTATTTCTGCGAAACATTTAAACTTTACATAGCTACAGTCAGATGATATCTGAGCTGGTACCTCTTTCCATTAACTAACGCACCACAGCACGTTAGTTGCTAAAGATTCTGTTTCATTTAACCTTCTACAGCGCACATTTTCTACACGATAGATCTTTAATGAAATTAGGATTTTCCAGGAAATTAAATGAATCAACTTAAACATACACATATATATCTGACAATAAAACTCAAACGTAGTACAATTGGTATATTACAGTTATCTGTTTTAAAGTGGATTACTAGATATTTCAAACATATTAATTTATGGTTGGTTAGTATTCTGAAACAATCAAACTCATACCATGGATATATCATGAAACATGCTACAGTTAAACATTTATTTCAACTGTTATTTTTTTGTCGTTTATGAAGAAAATCAATTTTGACTAACAAAAATCTATTTATTTCCCACTAAAATATATTCTTAATTAAAGAAATTTACTTTAACCTGATATATATTACGACTAACATTAATTAATAGTTGTACACAAGTATTGACAGCGTTTAAAATTGGTTTAATATTTTCTTTAGTGAAATCACATAAAAACACATGTAATTAAATGAACCTAGTCATTATTCATTCTGTGCATCCGTTGAAATACGATGTTGATAAATAATTTATTTCCTAGAAGAAATAAAGTTGAATATTATACAACATAAAACATGCGTATTCTTGGGGTAAAGTATTTTTACAATATCAGTTAAAAGTTGCAGTCATCTAGTAGATTTTTTATTTATTCAGAAATGTGATTTGGAACTTGATTTATCGCCACACAAACTTTTGAATAATTTCGTTCAAAAGTTGATATTAAACCTTAGATTATAGATCAGGATGCTGATATTGAAATTAAAGGAATTTTTCATTACTAATGAATGCTTAGCTTAAACTTTTAAGAGTGAAATATGTGATGTACACAGTATGAAAAATATTTCAATATATTTTTGAAATTATTGCAAGTATTTATTATAAAGATTCGAAATGTTCTTATCATTGATTAAGTTTAATTTTAAATTGCTAATATATAAGTCACACAAAGGTTTTCATGGGGCATTTGGACGAAAATACACAGGAGAAAACTTAATGCAGACCTTGCTTTAATTGATTCAAGCAATTTATAAGACCCCAAGCAGTTCAGTTATATATACTTGAATAAAACTAAGAACGTTTATAATTTATTTTATTATAAAACTCTTTTATCATTATTTAAAAGCTATTAAAAGTAGGTTATTTTCATGAAAGTTTTTAAAATATATTTTTTATATTATAAAAAACTCTATTCTTATTTTTGTATTCTTTTGTTCTTTAATTTATAATACATTTAACCAATAGTTACCGTTATGAAAAAGAATTCAAAGAAAAAGCTAATTTCAATCTTGATTATACATAGCTATTATGATTATGAATAACTCATTTATTTTTTACACAGAAGTTTCTTGTGTAGTAAGCAAAATATTGAAGTTGCAATAAGGTTATAATGCAGTATAATATTGATTCGGGGGGGGGGTAATGCAATTCAAATTCATATATCTATACATTTAAATGTTCCTTTCTACTGCATAAAAATTTTAAAAAGTTATTACATTCAAGAAATTTAATATTTTTTATACGTTTTTAAAATCGAGCCAATATGGATTTCACTTTGTTTATCAGCTTCTTTTGTTCTTAAGTAAAATCATTTTTCTTACTTTGTAGCTGTGAAGTACAAAATATATTTCTATTAGAGAGAATGTAAATTTGTTCTATCAATAGTATACTCAAAATTTCCCTTATTGGGTGAAGCAATTAATTTCAGTTCTAAATGACCTACATTAGATAATAAACTAATATTAAATAAAATCTTTTAGATAAATGAACTGTATTAAAATGTCATGATTGTAGTAATAAAATTATAATCATGTGAAACTTTTCAACGCAGAATGGCTTTAAACTTTGTGAACTTATTAGATTTATATGATGAATGTCAACTTCCCTCATTAGATGGAACTTGAAATTTACATTACTATGTAGAATTAGAATATACTGTACTTCAAATTTGAAAGTACATTCAGAAACTTTCGCCAAAAGTTATTCCTATTAGCATATGTGTAGTAATTTGCATAGATTAATGCAAATTCTTGGTACCCTTATGTAAATTAACTGAACTTTAAAATCAACCTGTTTAGTATAATGTACAAGAATTAACTTCCTTAAATGATGTAAATAGTGTCGAGATTATATAGCTTACGCAACCCAATTTAAAAAGAGAAAGAGTAATTTAAGAAGGGAACAGACAATATTTGTAATTTGATTGTGCCTACAAAATTGATGAATTAAATATGCAAATGTTACAGGCTATTCAGAGTATATACTATTAGATATATCTTTCTGTTTGTTTAAAACAAGTAACTTGCAAATGTATCGTGTTATACTGGAAGAAAATGTATTAAGTTTTTCTTAATGATTTGACTAACATTTAGATTTAATGCACCTACTTAAGAAATGAATCGTATGTATGGCAAGATTTTAAAATATAGTAGCTAGCTATGTGTTTATTCATTATTAAATAAAGCAGAGATCCTATTTCATCATCAATATTTAAATCTTTAAATTTGAGTTTGTAATTTAAAAGGATTTTCGTATTTAAGCACTTTTTAAAAATTAAATATTAAAATACATTTAAATATATGAATAACATATCTAGTGAATCGTTTATACTTGTGTTTTTGCTTCCTTTATGGAGATTTCAAAAGTTAAAAATTATCTACTATATAGCTACAATTGGTTAATAGTTATTAAATATGAAAGTCGAAATAATGTTACAGAAATGTTTTTCTTCTCTGGTACCAAGCCAAACTAAGAAGGCAGTTATAAATTTCTTTTAATAATGAGGAAAGATGCTCTGGAAGATAACTATGAGAGAGAAAAGGAAGAAAAGAAAATATAGGAAATTTATTTATTCAACAGACAAACTTTAATATTATGGTTCAGTCTATTATTCTCCACAGGCTTTAATACAGAAGATTAAATCATATGTCTGGTATCAAAAAGTTGGATTTGGTTTTATATTTATCTTTCAAGTAATTTTTATTACCTAGTTTGTTTTTAACTAGAAAATTGTACAAAGACATATTATAATTTAATCAGAGAATAGGCAATAATATCTTGCTATCCGCTATTAATTAGTGTGAAATTTTTTTTATCTATTCAGTAAAACATCATGTAGGTATTACTTATTACTGAAATTTTGTTGCTCAAAACTTATATATTAATGGTTTCTATCTGTTGAGTCATAATACATCACTCCTAATTTTTTGTTTAATTGGATCTAACTATTTCCTTATTAATTTTGACTTTTAGTATATGTATAAACCTATTAATTTTTCATTTCGATAGTCTAGTTTAAGGTTACTAGATTTTTCCACTTGTCAAATATTTTTAGACGAATTACATTCTTTTGTTATAAAATGATTGTATATGATTTAATCTTAATAGTATTCACTCTTATATATTATGAAAATTTTATTGGTATAAACGTGATTCCTTCAGTGTTTAATAATACATTTTGGTTAAAGTTATTTCATATCGTATCATAATTGTACATCTATATATTTTATTGAATGAACAGCAATTCGTATGTATATGAATTAAAACAACCCAATGCGGCATTTCTATGCCTTACATATAATATCATTTTTAATTTAAGAAACAGTATATCTATTAAAACTTTGTTAGGTATGAACACATTTTTCTCGCACAATATTATTTATTTTTCGGTTTTCTATTTGCTGAATGAAATCTTTCATAAAATTCCCCTATCATAATAATTACACTAAAAAATCTTTAAGATGATACTCATAATTTTATCAAAATTTCTTTTTTTTCTTACATTGAATAAATTAAATTATTTGTTGTAACAAAGTTCTTTGAATGAAGTTTCTTTTTCAAATGTATTTATAGTTATATCAGGCCTAGGAATTGATTTTAATCTGGTTAGTGTTCTTGTTTCAGGTAATACAAAGAAAAAAGGGTATAACACAAAGCACCAAATTTGAAAAATGAGAATAATAGAATTTGCAGGTACTGATCATTCATCACAGGGATTATTCTTTTTTTACTAAGATTTGTTCATGTTCTTAATAAAGTAAAAAAATACTATGCTCGTGTAAAAAATAACTCACTTCTTAAGAAAAAATGTAATAAATAATAGAACAAATAACAACAACAGATCTGGATCGATTGCTTCTTATTCGATTCTAAAACAGGAATAAATAAAATATATTTCCCTTAGTATACATAATTATCATCGTGACTCACTATCTATATTTAAAAATTATAATCCTCCTTTAGCATTGCAGAGATAGTGTTAATTTTATTATCGAACGTTACGAAACAAGCTTTATATGGAGTCAGGTTTTAAATGCTAAATTTATTTTTATACTTAAAAAGGTATTTCAAGTTTATTTAATTTTGATTAGTAATTTCATTAGTAAAATTAGTAATTTTGATAAGTTAAATTATCTTTGTAAGATGAAACGACATGCAATTCATAATAGGTATGTGTTCATTGAAAAAAATGTCGATAATACTTTTACCAAACAACATTACAGACCATAAAAATTGCTGATGTGTACATTGTAACAGTTTTCATTTGTAGTTTCTGAAGGAATATT
This sequence comes from Nephila pilipes, assembly GCA_019974015.1. NCBI lineage: Eukaryota > Metazoa > Arthropoda > Arachnida > Araneae > Nephilidae > Nephila > Nephila pilipes. Next base: position 155,169 of record BMAW01001909.1, on the reverse strand, counting down.
TATTCTACAATTTATAATTATCAAATTAGCAATCATTTAGTCTTTTCCTTAAAAATAAATTCAATTACATTTCTATAATGAATGACAAAATCTGTATACTGCGTTAACAAAATATTCAAAAGTATAATAACATATATTCGTTTTGGATAAATATTTTGTTAATGCTCCTATCCGCAATAACTTCTCTCTCATATGATTAATTACAAATAGATAATGCTGAGTTGGAAAAAAGTATAATTTGAGGTAATTAATAAAAATTTGGGAGTCCACAGAAAAAAATAAATTTAAATCTGTAATATTATAAGTAAAAGCATTTTCCAAATTTATGTGCACAACATAAAGCTTTGGCATTTTATTAAAGATCAGATGCGTCTTAACTAAAATGTGAATTCGAGTCCAGGTCGTAAAATGATATAAGTTAGAGTTTATTAGTTTCAAAAACATAAGATTTAAAGAGTTTGTTAAAGTAAATTGGACCAGTTTTTAGTAATAATTGCAAAAATAAAGGAGTATCGGGAGGACTTTTACAAAAAAAAAGAATACATCAAACTTCTCAATTTTAACAAATATTTCACTATTATTATGCTTGAACGAAAATAATAAGAATTATATTTGAAATTAAACAGAGGATAATAGCATTACACGATCCTTGTCTTTGTTGACTAAGAAACAAACAATAATAAAATAAAAAATAAACAATGAGCAATTTCAAATGATCTTTTTGTATGTTATAGGACTTTGTACATTATCTGTAGTGCTAATTTTAAGCATTCTTTTATAGTGCATTTTTCTACGAAATAGATGGGGTGGAATAGTTTAACAAATTTAAGAATTAAGCTAAACAGAATTAAAAAATAACATTAAGTACAATTTTTCAAAAATGCATTGTTAAAGTACTGATTTTTATTTGTATTTTAATCATTTTCATTTAATTTACAATTATAGAAAAATCGCACACAAATCTGTAATGTATAAAAATGCTTTTAATGAGAAGACTAAATAACAATAATATAAGCAGAAATGCTTCAAAATAAAGCAAACAGTTTGAAAATTACATACTAGATTTTATGAATTTCATAAGATGCGATTGTTTCATTTGTACCTCTGTTTGTAGGAGAAAACATGAAATTGAACTATTTATTGACAAACCCTCTTTGAATTTTTAAACTTGTGTACAAACATGGCGTCTTCAATCAGCTTTGTTATTTCCAATTACAAAGCGAGCGTGCAAATCTTCGAAAAGAATAAAAACCTTCTAACGACAAATCGCTGTCCTCATTCAGAATGTATCTCCTTTCTTCGCGAAAGAAATCTCGAGCATATTCAGTATTCCAAACATCTTTGCTTGTAAGTGAATTATTCAAATAACCGAAAAGATTTTGTTGATTTGCTCAGAAAAGCAAATGAATGTGATTAGCCAGATCCCGTTACCTTTTCTGCATAAAGCAAAGAAGTCAGACGCAGAGCGCGTGGCAGGAACACGCTTGCCGCTATCGCAAAAGTTAATAGACGAGAACTGCGCTTCAGGTAAAGTAAACGTTACGATGCGAATTCCACTAGGACGGGCAATAATGTCGTTCCGTTTACAAAGCTTTAGAAATTGTTTTTATGTCTTTAGAATTCTCCGTGTTTTCTTTTCAAAAGAACTTTTTAATAGATTGTTTTTAACAATAAACTGAGATGGAAAAGAAGAAAAAAAAAATTGTTGATGGTGTAACGACAACAAAAGTACTTTTGAGTTGTTTCTTTTGCTTTTCATTAGGGATACGCTTATTTCATCAGACCTTATTGTAATACTCCGAGATTATCTAGCGTCTTTTGAATATTTATTTTCTCAAATTACTCTTCTGGAACAGTAAACATTTCGATCGAATGAACTCGCGTAGCTGAGATATTTAAAAAGCGTACTTTAAAAAGATGTAAAGAAAATCGTGTACCAAAAAAATTAAGTATTGAAATGTTTGTGCGGTTTTCCTAAATTTTCTAATTTTCAATGACTTTATTTATTTTTGTACCAGTTGCAGTAAACATTTTGATTTAATATCATTGACATGTTTTTGTTGGATTAAAAGCTTATGGTACTATAGAAAGTAATTATAAGGTAATATTTTTATTTTCCAAATCGTGATACATTTTTGTAAGAATAAAATGATATTAATTATTTTAAGTTCTGTCGTTTTATTTTTAAGTTGAAAATTTTGTACCTATAAATCCTCAAGATTTTTTATCGTATAAAACCTGTTAACTTGTATATGAGAAATCGTAAAATAAAACTGAAATTACTAACAAAAATCAATTATTTTAGAAAGATATAATTCTCAATATTATTTTGAATTCTAGCCAAAAGCTGAATACATATAGAAAACATTTTTAACACGAATTTTCTTTTTCTGAATAAATTTCCATTTGTATGTGTGCTGAATAGAAAGAACCAGTACATGGTAATTTTATGAATTTTTCTCTAATAAAGGGTATTTATATATAATTTAAGGTGAGCAAATCTTTTTTCTTGAATAACAATTTTTTGTATTATGGTAACTGACCAAACCTTTGGTTATTACTGCTCAAAAATTAATTAGTAGATATTTTTGTGCAGTTGACCTTTCTAAATATTTCCAAATCAATGGCGTTTCATTTGAATATGAAAGTGGAGATTTTATGATAATTTATATTATTTATTATATATATTAAATTTTGTCATATACATTTTATCTTAATAAATAAAAATGTTACAAACATAATCATAATTATAAAATGAGCAATATATAAATTTATAATTAATTATATAACGGAATCAAATAATATGGAGATATTAAAATTTAAATATAGTTAAATTACATAGTTTAATATGAAGAATTGATATAACTCTATACATTCGTTTTGGAACCTCATGTCAATCATGTTTTTAATATTTAATAATTAATTCAAAATTTTTAAAGTATTGTCATGTAATAGTCTTTTTAAATGTGGTTAAATTAATTCTTAATCAGGAAATGTCTATTCTAAAATATTGTGCTGGGTAAAATCGGTTATTTTTATTTATGCATAGACTAATGGTAAATACTGCTCTTCAATTTCATATAATTTGTATTATTATGATATGATAATTATTGAATTTCTGTAGATGATAATTTTACCTTAGGTAGAAAAACATTTTCGTTGTAGTAACTTTAATGCAAACAATGGTGTTAAACAAAGGAAAATATAAAAATATCTAAATAAAAATATACATGTAAAATAAAAGTTCCATATAATAACAATATACTACAAAAAAAGGTAAATTAAAGATCAAATATGTAACTCGTAGTCAAAGCTATATATGTTGGTACATGTTGCAAATTTATTATAATCACATACCATTATATGCAGAGCGTATACAAATATTTATTTGTAGTCATTTTTTTAATAACGCTTTTATAATTTTCTTTTTAAAAATGTACTTACATAATTCTTCAAAGATATTTATTTTTACATTTTATAATTAAAAAAGGAATAAAATATTTTAAATCTTACAAATTCAACTTTTTTTCTGCATTTTTCAAAGTATTTACATTATTATTGTACACAATATCAATATTTGTTAGTGTGATTCTATTGATAAAAATTGTATTTTAAAGTGCTTCATTTAAAAAAGAGCACTAGAACCCATTTTTTTTTAAAAAATAAGGTATAAGATTATTATTTTGTATTACAAAAAATAATAATTTGATGACACAGTTTTTTTTTTTATCTAGAACAATACTTAATTTTATACACACACTCATAATTATTACAATGTAATTTAGATATGCATAACATAAAATACTTCTAGTTATCATTATTTTTGAAATTTTAAAATAACTGAGATATTATTTCATGAAATTGTATGATTATGTTTTCTTTACATGATATCATCTAACAAAGATCCATACTTGCTGCATATCATACAGTTAAGCATTGTTACAGAACATTAAAAAATAGTTGAAACAGAAATTCCAGACTTTCAAAACGAAAAGGAAACACTCTGAGATGAAGAAATTTACGCTAATCCCAGGGGAGTGGAAGAGAAACGGTGGGAAGAAAGCAAATAGACGCAATTTCGGCACAGATTTTTTTTCGAATGTTGATGGCTAAACTCATTTGTGCGTCTCCAAATGACACTCCGGGGACTCTAAATTAGAGTGAAAAAAAATCCCCCCCACTTTTTTTTCATCTAAGCTCATTCGGATATTCTTGTGGCACTCAAAGCAAACTGTGATTTCTCAACGTCGGAAAAAATTAAATTTAGGAGAAAAAAAGAAAAATATTCACAGGGGGAGGATTTCCTTTTGTTGGAGGTGAACCGTAAATAGGATTAAAAAATGCCCCTTACTTACAAAAGTTTTAAACTTGGGAAGAATGGAAGAGAGGAAAAAGAATGTCGTTTAAATCTTTACTTTGCTTCCATCTGTGTCATAAAGAAGCTTTTAAATTTGAATCGAATGAACATAGAGGCAGTTATCCTGAAGTATCCGTTGTCATTACAGGATCTTTTTTTTATATTTTATTGCAAACTTCTTAGTGTATTCTGTAATGACTTTCTTTATACTTTTGTTGCAATTTTAAATGTAATTTTCTGCAAGAAAACGTATAAGATAAAATATTTTGTTTTTGACTTATCTGGAGTTTTTCGGATCGAATGATACAATGGTAATACACTTTTCATCCGAGTCAGTGCAAGTTATCTTTAAATAGAATACAGTAATGATTATAGTTATTTCTATGCTTCAATATTTGATTCAGTGATTTTTGTTTTGAAAGATATGTATTTATTTACGAAATTAAGTTGGGATTTTAACAGCAGATGATTTTTGTTTTTTCTGTTGCTTAACAGTGACTTCAAAAATAACTTTAAGCATATCGAATTATATTTATAATAATAAAACAACTCATTATGCTAGTAGTTCAAAAAATAAATGTTGCGTGAAATATTTTCTATATTTCCCTGATTCAGGATTTTATTTTTTTGTTGAGAGCTGTTATGTATCAGATTAAAGTCTTTCAACGTTTTTTTCCAAGGATTAAATTTACGCCTTATAACAAAATCATACTTTTTTGATTTTCTTTTGTATAACAGTGACTTCAATTATAACTTTCAAAACAGCGGGTTGTATTTATAATCATAAAACAACTTATTATACTAGTAGTTCAAAAAAGAAGTGTTGCGCGAGATCTTTCCTATATTTCTCTGATTTAGAATTTTATTTTGCACTGAGAATTGTTATGTATCAGTTTGAAGTCTTTCAATGCTTTTTTGAAGGATAAAAGTTTACGCTTTATGACAAAATCGTACTTTTTTTGTATTTACACCTAAAAAAATGAGCTGGAAGCAACACGAGGGATTTTGGCGACATGCCTCTTAATTTTTAACATCTCTCTCGGTCAAATGAAGAGGACGAAACCTGAGCTGTCACTCCATCTTTTAACTTACATAGCACGCCAACGAGAGGACTTTGGGTCTCAATAGATTTAACATGCATCAGCCTCAGCTACACGGCGGCTCTTTAGTGGAAACAAGGCTCGAAATCTCGACTCGACGGAAACTACCATCCTTGAGTCCGTGACCATGAACACTAGGCTGCCTCTGCCACAAGAAAAAAAATGAGATGTTTCAATTTAATTTTCGTTTAATAAGCACTATACGGAACTAACCAGGTAATCTGCTTAGGCAAATTCTAAAATAACTAAAATATGTTTTTGATTTTGCCTTTAAAAAGGACATAATCATAAAAAACAAGTAAAATTTCTTGTTTAATAATTTTAAAATAATACATTAAATTTAGATATAACCTGTAATTATCATTATTATTGTGATAAATTTAACGAAGTAAAACTGTATTGTGACGAATGGAAGTGAATTATAGTTTTTTTTTTCTTTGAAGTTTGTTTAGAAATAATTTTAAATAAACAATGCTTTAAATAAATAATGGAATAAATTCCAATTTTGCATTTCTAAAATCAAATACATTCTATGAAATACTTGAATGAGAAATTAATCTTTATGTTTTTATCTTTATAAATTGTTGTCAATAATATTGGGATTTTAATGTGGAAAAACAAGTTTAAGTAGATAGAAAAAACAAACTTAAAGGTATGAAACTGTATTTCGAAATACGATACGAAATTCACAACAACAGACTTTTTGCGAGAATCTGCAACACAAGATCTGAAACGAGAGAGTAGAATAGAATAGATATGTTCTAGGTATTTTGAATACAATAGTGAGCAATTCTCTTCGGAAGTCAAACTGCAACTACTGATAAAAGGGAATGGGAATATGCACGAAAGGGGAATATCCCTAAAACAGAAGAGTAACATATCGGTACTAACTAAATTAAGAATAAAGATAGAAGCCAATACTGCAGTCTCCTTGTCCAATTTTAAACTTCATTATATTTTAGTAAATCATTAGATTAAAAAATATTTTGAGTACTTTTCTTTCACATTGAATATATTTTAATGGAAGGTTTATTTCGAATTTTTGGATGTTATATATTATGGCTATACCGAAAAAGAAATACAGTTAACTGCTTTTGGTATCATTTAGCTGAATAAATTCTATTATTTTGAGAGATGATGCTCTAAAGTACAGCAAGAGAGGGGGGGTATGCCAATATATAGCCTATGACTCACGAATATGAAATGTTCGATTTTTACTCGTAACAGTTCTTCTTATCGATTTGAATTAGCACTGAACAAAAGCCTCTACTTGGAATTTTGTTGAAAGCTCTAGCAATCTAGTTATTATAAGATAATTAGGATAATATCTGAGTTTTGTAATGTCCTCTTCTTTTTTCTTTCATCCTCTACTCTCTCCTTTTAATGCCTTGTTTAATTTAACTTTAAACAGTCCTCATTATTAAATATTAGGTCCTGGATGGAATTAAAATATAAAAAACTATGATTCTGATTTTTAGTACAGTGCCTGAAACGTAATTCATTAGGAAAAAAACGACTACTAGGTATGAAAGAAACTCACAAAAGAATTCGAATATAAATTTATTTAATTTTTTCTAAATTTACAAAATCCCAAAATGACTCAAATGCTCTGCAAATTTATCATTCATTAAACTTTTTTATTCCTTTTTCTTTCCATTTTAGTAATTTGTATAGTTGTATTTTGTAACGTATTATTATTTTGATTTATTGAGCTAATTTTCGTTGAAATATAACATTTTGTCTTCAGAATACCGGTTCAAAAACTGTCAAAACGTTTATAACGGTTAACAAGTAATAGTTTTAGTTTTTCTATTTAGGCTTTTATTTGCTGCCCTATATAAGTTTTATTTCTATCATCGTTATAGTTATTTTCAGGGTGAGAAACATAAAAAATGAAATATTTTTATAGGATAACAAATATTATTTGGGAAAATTGGGGGCGAGACTTGATTTTCTTAGTCAGTACTGCAACATTTCAATTTGTTTTTGTAGTTGATCCGAAAAGAAATAGCAATAGAGACACACACAAAGAAAAAGGTTTTTGATATATGACATAAAAACTGTACAGTACAATTAATTTTACGACAAAAATAATGTGTGATAAAACGTTGTTCAAAGTAAGTGTGCGTTTATCATAGTTTATCTTTTGAATAAAAATCTATGATTAATAGCTTATTATAGAGTTTACAGCAAGAGAGGAATTAACAAAGTCACCTACACATTTAAGTTATACAACTACAGTGATTTTTCCTTAGACTTGTGCGGCATGGTAGCGGAGTGGCTTCATCGAACGCATGGCCCGCTTTGTTTTCGTCGAGTCATGAGTTCTTAACCGGATTCCACTAAAGACCTGCCGCGTGAGAGATTGATACAAGTTAAATCTGTAGAGTTTAATATCTTCATTTTGGAATGGTGGGGAATTTAGGGGAATAGGCTGCCAGCTCAGAAGACATCCTGTGACGTTCGGCTATTCGCGATTTTCTCTTCACTAAGCTTGGGGACTTTAATTGAGATTGATTGCATGAAATAACAATTTCTTCCCAACCAAAATGATTATGTTAATTAGATGCAGGTGAAAATAAAGTGAAGTAATTCAGTTATGGTGGTAAAGAGAAATTTAGAGGATAGAGGAAGAGTGTGGTTAACTCTGAGTATATCTCTGGCAAGGGGCCGATAATATCGATAGTAATTACTGTCTATAGCTGTCGCAGAGGATCTGATAGATAAAAGCAGCCTCAACTGGAAAAGTTTTAGTAAAAGCGTATTATTTCAATAATAATTGAATTTGTGGGTTAACTTAAGGTCCAAAGCGAGCTAAAATTAATTAAATATTATTTTACAGTAATTGATAAATAAATAATTGAATTGCGCGTCTTTGCATCAATTATTGACTTTAAGAGTTAGTTACATTTACTTATACTGTGGCACAAGAGTCAGGTAGAAGTAATACAACGTTACAATCTCTTTACTTTATTAAGGTTAAAACTATTAGATAAGTGCCCAATATATTCCTCATATTATTCTAATTAGGAGGCAAATAAATTACCAATCAGTCAATGGTTAAGTTTGGAGGAGAGAAAAAAAACCTAATTAGATAAAATGTATTATGTAATTTTTGCATTTAAAAAAAATTAGCTTATAAAAATGGTTTTAAAACACACAATATTAACAGATCCTCTTCGTCGAAAATCTTGATTTTTTACAACTATCATTTACTCAATATATTATTAAAAACTAAGCAAAATATGTATGTGAAATGAAAACTCTTATATCTTAGTTTACAAGCATACTAGGCTGTTAAATTAAATCCTATTGAGCAAAATATTTTAAATGTTTCTTGACGCACAGAAGCACATATAGTTTCAATGTAATTAAATAAAGTGCTGTAAATATATACCAGTTTTTGCCTGAGTAACTTACGCTTACATTACAGATATATTTGTATTTATTTAAAATATTATTACAATTATGTTAGTACATATATTTAAAAGGTAATTTATAAAATTTACTCAACCTCACATTTAAAAAATGGCCTAACCCTAATATTAGAAACATTTATTTCTCGAAATCAGTCCTCAGATTCAACAAGGGTAGGTTCGTTGATTTAGTAGGCCCCTTAAGACCATGTAGTAAAATTAATATAATATTTCATAACTATTGTTTATAGAAGGCCAACGCACACAAGTGGGTGTGTTGAAATTAAATTTTTAAAATTTGCTAGTTTTTTAAATTGTAGTTATTTAAATATTCTAACTAAATAATGATTAATTTTTGATATCTTACTTTAACCTACGATTTATTTTTGCTTTGTGTTATAAGCTTAACAACGGCATTTATTTAACTTATTTATATTAAATATGTGCATAGCGACTAAATGATGAATACATAATTTAATGCACACTGCTGAGTAAAATAAAAAATAATGATCTTCTTATGTAAATAATGTCACCGATGTTTAAGTAGATTTTTATTAAAACATTGTATTAATACTTTTTAACACTCATTTGCACCACAGTGTCCCAATATTCATGGTGATTAGCATTGCTCGAAATAAATCATGGTTTAGTGCACTGTAATGAGGTTTGTTCCATGTTAAATGGAGTTGAGTCTCAAAGATTGAAATTGAAAGTAAGGAAATTGAAGTATCATCTTGCACGTCACTTGGTGTCACTTCATGTGCTTTAAAATACGTCAATCCTCAATAGCCTCTGTGTACCAATAGAATATTTTTATTAATATCAAGCTAAAGCTAGCATCCTATCTTAATCGAACTTCCATTTAATGATTTATGCTTCCACCCAGTCACAGAAATGCTGTATAATGATTAGTGAGAAAATATTATTTCTCGGTTCTTAAAACGACCTTTTTAAAACAAAAAAAAATTCATTTATTGAATTCTATTACCCAGAATACTTGCGAGGAAAAATGGAATATGGTGCTTTGCATTGTTTCCGTCCTTCGAGCAACTGTCCAATTACGTATGCAATGTGAGTAAGACCCCCAGGAGAGCTTTGATAAATCTCTTAATTAGCGCTCATTGTGACTGCGAAGAACGAAGTAAGACAGGAATTCCCCAACTCCGACCACGAACTTTCCTCGGCTACCCTGGACCGGAATAACGAATAAATCCTTTCGCGGTCAGAGCGCTTTTCAATTTCCTCCCTTAATATATAGATAAAAGGGGAGAAAAAAATAATCTCTGGTGTTTGAATCGCAAACACCAAAAGAAAATCCCAAAAAGAACAAGATAACGAACATTTTTTAAAAAACCCCACAAACGACTACAAATCCTTTCCCCCATTTTCCAATTTAGATATATTTTTTTCTTCGTCATTTTTGAACTTCATTACGGAAATTCTTTGCCCCTTTTTGTAGCTCTCTATGTCCCTATCTCTTTTCGCAGTGCGGTTCATGATAATGAATTGAATCTGCAAACTCGGTAACTGTGTAAAAAGATATTCCTTTTGTTAGTCCCCCGCGTTTATTCTACAGCGAGTTTTGCCCCAGTGGAACCCACAACGAATTTTGCTCTTTTCTTCCTGAATCCCACAAATAAACAGGGCCGGCCTTTCACTGCTTTTAACTGATAATCACCAGGAAACTCGTTTTTTCTTTTGTACTCCTACCAATTTGTTAAAGAGTTTTAAGAGTTTGTTATTTATTTTTTAGGAAAGATCGGTTTAAAACGGGAAGTGCCGAGTCAGTGTTGCATCCGTTGCGTTGTTCCTGTCAGGTTGTGCGGTAAACTTTTGTTAAGGGAAACCAATCGGCCTCACTTGTTGGTATGTAATCAAGAACTGATTTTCGAAATAACTTCCGTAATGTTTAGATAAACGATAAAAGGAAGTTTTGAAATTATGTGTTGAATATTTAATATGTTACCGTTCCTCAGTATTCAGACAATGAAGGAGTTTAATTTGGGATTAAATTGTTTGATGCGAAAACTGTTTAGTTTAATTTATTTAAAAATGTTTTTACTGTCTTAAGGTGGTAGAAAAATTGACAAAGTGCAATTTAATAAGACATAATCAACTCTTGTTTCATTATCTGAAAAACACTTTTTACGATGTTTATTTTCTGACCATTATTTTTATGCTAGCTATTATTTATATATTTCATAAGTAAATATATATATTTTAATGTTTGAGCATGCATTTTGTTTTTCAGGTGAAATCGAATATTTCTACGTAAACAATAATCTTAAGATTAATCCTAAGTTATTTATTTTACACTAAAATGGCTTAGGAGAGAAACAGAAGTTGAAAATTATTTCGAAGTATTTTAGTGATAAATATACATCGAGTTAAAAAAAATATCTTTTTAATTCAATTTGTACTTACAATTTAATAAATTTCTACAAATACAAAAATATATTCAAACATTTATCTCTTTCCGAGAAATTATTTGAGTCGTATAGCGAGTGAAATAAATATCATTTCCAGAGGATTAAGATAATTGATACTATGGCTAGAATAAAATGCAGAGCTTAGAAGCTTTAGCAAAATATACATTAAATGCTTTTGTAATGGTAAGGAATGTTTAATGAATTTTTATAATAAGTTATAAATTTGTTTGGTATTGAACCTAAAATTGTATTTATACTTTAACAGGTAGCAAATTGGAAATTACTTGATCACTGAAAGTATTGAAAAGAAGAAACCTATATATAATACTGATTAAGGTTTTTTAACAATTTCTTTTGGATTTTTGTAAGTAAAAGTTTAATTTTAATTGAAAAATTAACAAGCTTAATTAGATGGGTTTGCTGACAAAACGGTGTGAGCAAACCTTATCTTTCATACACATAATATCCATATTTCCCCTACGGATTATATTTTTAAGACTTAAATTTCATGAACTATACTTAATCAAATAGGTTTCCTATTTATTTATGGGATTATAAGTGCTCAAATCCATTAAATAAAGTTTTCTTGCAGAAATGATCTGATATACAAATAAATACCATAAAGGAGTGATCATAATTTATGAAAAGGAAATATTTACAAAATCATTGAGGAGCATTAAGTTTAATACAATTTTTAAATTTAATTATATATATAAAGCACACAATAAAATATAGGCAGTATTTCAAAACCCTTTTATATTTGAAATATTATTTATGAAACTCGAATATTTTATGAGTGCGAATTTGCTTTAAAATGTATGGCTTTTAAGGTTGTTATTAATTAAGATGCAGCTAAAAGAGCGGATAAAAAATGAATATCCAATGTTAGAATACCGATAATAATTACATTGAAATGAATCAGCTTTTACAAAGTATTTTATTTTATTAGATGAGAAAAATGCCGACACTCTCCCCTTTATAACAGTAGCTTAAACCACAACAAAGCATGATTGCCGTAATTGAACATTTTCGCGGAAATTTATAAACACATCTTATTAAAGTAAGCCAATAAATTAACTGAAACTTCCAAACATAATTTCAGCTCACAAGTGTGATAATATTTTTAACCTTCAAAAGAAAAGTATTTATTATCTGAATTTATTAAGAAACTTGCAATTATTTTTTGAATAAGAAAACCATCTTTCTTTATAAGCTCTTGAAGGAGAACGAAAAAAAGCATGTATCGTCTTAAATATAGATTCGCAGACTAATTATTTCCATCTTACCCTTACCTGAATCGCTAATGCCCTTCTAAGTAATAAATAAATGGATAATAGGACACTAGATGGAAGTACGTACAGTGAAACTGCCGATGATAGTAGTTTTTGCTCGTGAACGTAGGCTGATTTAAGAACTGCTCTCTTAATGTTATTATCGCCCTTTAAGTGGATTTTATTAAGTAAGTTTCCCTTTGTTATTAGTGGATAGGCAGATGTTAGATGTTATTTTTTGCATCCGTAAGAATTTATTATGTTCATAGAAAGACCAAAATATGGGTTTTACAGAGCTCGAAAGAACTCTTTTGCCGTTGTATAAAAATGGATTCCCATTTAAGGAACTCCGCCGATAAGAAGTGAAACTAATTACTCGATACTTAAAATGCAATTTAGTGATTTGAGATAAGAAAAGAAAAACAACAAAGCTATTCTGTATTAGATATGTTTTGTTAACCGTAATAGAACAAAACGGTAAGAGAGATGGAATAAAACACGTGTAACGAATAAAAGTGATCAATTTGTAATGAGTACTTCTTCTTGAGTAACTTATTTTCTAAACGAGTCATTAATAAAAAGTGACTGTTATTGTTTATGTGACCAGAAACTTTGATGAGTTTAGCGCAGTTAGAAATATATTTCATAATATATGGTTTATCATTGGAATATATGATAATTAATTCTTTTGTATACATTAATGATAAATTGAATAACGCACAAAAATTTAAAATTAGCAGGGTGATTAAAATATTTACGACAGCTGCATTTTCATACAAAATATGATGTGCCTATGTTTAAGTAATGTACTCAAAAAGCATAAATTTGAATGATGTATTATCTTTTTCTTAATAAATTTCACATGAAAATAGTTTCATATATTCGTAGCTTGTTTTCCTCCTTCCTCTATATTTGAAAAATGCATACTTCGAAATATTTATAGGAAACTAAATTTCTTCAGAATGTTATATTTATTGCAATATAAAAATTGAATACACTTGTTAGATACATCTCCCTGCTGTGATAAAATAAAATATTTTTCCTTGAAAGACTTAACTACATATGATAAACGCTTAACAAAAATAAGTGTTTTGTATAGATGGTGAGTAACTTTCAACTGGCTCGAATGCCAAATAAAGAGGATATGAGACATAACTACAATTTAATAATAAGTACAAACAGAAAATTTAAAGTATTTACTAGCAATAATTTTAAAAAATTACTTTATTTTTAAAAGAATATTACTACGCATTAAAATTTCAAATAATTAACTTTTCAATCTATTACTATTAAGGATTATATTTGCAATAGTTAATGTTTGAAGAAGTCTTAAACAAGTTACTTCAAAAACTTAATACGGTAGTAAATAGTTTTGCACTTTGATAATATTACAGTTTTAACATGAGCATATGACGTATTTCTTAAGAAGCTTACATACATAAAAACATTTAAATTTTTTTGGGTGGTTTTATTAATTGCCATCACTTTAGAATAGTACGAGAACTAACTGTAGCGGATACCATAATTTTAAATAGCAATAAAACCATGAAAATAATACACTTTAGCTAATATTCCATTCTAAAGATAAAGAATAACCAATAAAATAAATAAAAAGTAGTAAAATTCTGATAAATGTAAATAAACAAACAAATTTAAGTTTGATATGATTCATCTCATTTATTTATGAATACAGGAATTCCCTTACAAAACTAAGGCACCTAATCCGACAGTTAATGTCATTCGGATCTTTGGGCCTACTTAAAGTATTCTCTGTATTATTTTTGGACACGACACAACAAGCATCAAATAATTAAATTCATACTTACAGGATGAAAATGCTACAATTATTGCAAATAATTAAGTAAATTTATTATATCTCATGGATGTATCTAAATCAGAGAAAATGCATTAATGAAAATTGCAGTATTTCTTCTATAAGAATTAAATTAATTATGTTGGCCTGATAGGATCTAATATTTTTACCCCTGGTATAATGCAGAAGAATACGAAGTTTTAAATTTTTGTGTTGCATTTCTGTTTACATTTTTATCAATGAATATTATTCAGTAGTTTGATAAAAAGGTAGAATAACAATATCTATATTTGTCGTTTGAAATATAGATTGAACGTCTAATTTTGCTTTCTAAATGTGTTGTTTAATTTTGTTAAACTTGACATATGTAACAGGTTTATATAAATTTATTGTAACAGGTTTATATAAATGTTTTATTTCTTAAAAATATTGTGATGTAAATGTAGCGATTTAAAAAAGTGTCACTGAATTTTTTCTAGCGTATCACTTGCAGATACCACACAGGTCGAAATAAATTTTATTTTAAATCAGTAAAATTGTGTGAGTATATTTTTCTGTATTTTTATACGGGTATTAAATTCCCACAAAAGAATAAAATACTATTAGAAAAGTGTAAGATTCACCTTTTAATGTAAATACAAACGTAAATGTAAAGCACGTGTACATTTTAACCGAGATCAAAACAAATATTTAAAAGCACGAAGAAAAAATTAGTTTTGTTTTATGGAAAAAAAGAAAGTCACTTTTTAAATGTAAAAATACAACACGTGTAAAAAATAAAGGCAACATATTATATTTAAGGTTGGAATGAAAGGTAAAAAAATATTCAGCTCAAAAAAAGCATGAAAATTGAAAAACGAAAAAGAAATACGCTTTTAAATTAGAGTTAAATGTTCTAAAGTTACGCGAGAAGCTCATAAAAATCCATTTGTTGGAATGCAAACACTTAATTGGAGTGTAAACACGTTCAAACCGCTTTGTGCTCTTATTCTTTCACCTTTGACTGTGAATTTATGTTTTGTGAATTTTTTATTCGGCTCAAGGTTATATATATTTTTTGTTCCCAAACTATTTTCTTAAAATAAGGAAAGGCATTTATTTGCCTTTGAATATGTATCTGCGAATGACGTGAATAAATATTCAATTCTGCTGGTACAATATTTAAATTTGCTAACACTCATTATATACATATTTAGATAGCATATTAACGGTAATTAAGAACGATCGCTCAAACACTAATTGGATTCTATGAATACAATACATTTGGGTAAACTGAATATTCTTGCTTTATGAACCGTGTAAAGATATGAAATATTATACGCTTGAAGAAATAATCTCTAAAAGGAAATATTGCTTTGAGATAGCTAATATTTACCAGACACAGCTCTGAAAATTTTTCCTATGCTGTACTAATTTAGATTCTTTTAACTGTTGGTAATAATTTAAATTAACCATTTGCATGAAATACTTCGCTTTTATCAGATAACGACTTTGCTTTTGAAGAAATTTCTGTGCCATTAACATAGCAAATTCGTTTCCTTTTTTTAATTAATCAATGAACCTATATTTTTGATAAGATCCATTTGAATAATTTATTAATGAAGTACTCACTGTTTTATTTAAAAAACATTTTAATCTACATTTATTCCACAGATTTCTTTAAGACTACTTTTTTCAACAAACTGTAACTAGAAGTAACGTTTTTTTTTTTATTTAACTCTTGTTATTTTCTAGACCATAATGCAGTTAAAGCTGAATTCTAAACTGTTTTAACAACTATTTATTAAAATGCATGTGTGAATGTTAATTTTAGCGTTTATGCACAAAATAAATATTAAGTACACATTTCAGCTGAATAATCTCATTGTATGGTTTTATCCATCTTTACTATTTTTCATATATTATATTCTGGATAATAAATAAACATTTACTAGATTTTTAATTAATATGATGTGTGCAGAAATTCGAAGCAAATTTGAAAGTAAAAGTAATTGACTGATTATATTTCAATGAAATGGAAGGTAAAAAAAATATGGTATTACAAAAGCAGCAATATTAAATCACAGAGAAAAACTGATTAAATTCTAAAATTTCCTTTTCCTTTTCGATAGTAGATTAAAAGGTATATTATTCTGATACTACGGTGTAATCATTTATTTAAATACGAGTATGGAAGCATGATTATAAAATGCTCTATATTTAATTAAATTCAAGTTCTATTTTATGTATTATAAAATTAAAGTAGATGGGATTATGTGTTAATCGTTGCTGTGATTTTAAACGAAGAAAACACCTCGGCATATGTAAAATATATAAACAAAATTTATTCATCATTTCTTATTTTTTCCCTTGCGATACTAATATCATTTTATGTATAATGGATTAATCTATACCTTTGTTACACTAGTTTTAAAGAATTAATCCTAATAATTATTCGAATACAAGTCTCAATAATTATTCGAACACAAGGGCCATTTAAGAAATGATAGCAGAGGAAACAGGCAACATATTGTCGTGTGCTGTAGAATTAATTTTGCTTAAATAATAGAGGATTAAACATTACTTTTAATTTGAGTTTTCTTAATTCTCAAATCCAAAAGATAAGTAAGGATTTC
>BMAW01001909.1:49793-137413 GCA_019974015.1 Nephila pilipes | reverse complement strand
CAGATAAAAATATTGAAAACTCATCCCCATAGTTGCTTAAGAAATTAATAAGTTGTTACGTATCTTCTATATGAAGGGATAACATAAATTAGTTTTATTCATGAACAAATATTATAATAATAATACTAGGTTTCACTAGGTAATATTGTAATAAATTAGGCTTTCTAGATAGACTGAATGCTGCATCATCACCGGTAAGTACTTTTAAAGGTTCATAAACAAAACCAGAATCAAGAGTAATCCCACACAAGAAATTTTATCTTTCGTTGAAAAGCAAAGTAAACAGGAGTTTCCTTTACCTCGTGAGTTCAACTTGTTTGGTGACATATACCAATACAAAATGTCCGATTCTCAAAGATTGAAAGATGGATTATTCGTTTTGCCCTAGTAATTTTCTGAACAGACGAAAATAGTATGGCAAAAAGAACTGTGTTTGAAATACGCCCAGAGTAAAAATAGCAATGTATTGTTTAAACGGGGAAAATTGAACAAAATAGAAAATTTCCTGACGGAGATCATTAAACAGGTGAATTACAGCCAAAAACTGATGAGTAAATACAAAATTTAAAGTATCGGTTGTCAAGATACTGCTTTATGTGCAACAGTTTGTCAAGACTATTTTATATAACCCCGATGGTTGACACCTTAAAAGAAATACCACTATTTTCAGAGAGCATCAAAATTAAAACCTTTAGTGTCAGAAAGACACACCATCGAATCTACTGTAGGTTGAGTTTATATTTTGGCCTCATTCCAACGGTATTTCCACCCATAAAGCATGAATGTGTACCACTAGAGTAGAATATTATACATTCACTAGAATTACCATCATTTTGAAAGATAAGCAGCAATATTGACTTATTGTTAGTACTATAGATAATATGCTTTTACTTTTTCATAAACACAAACAATAACAATCTACTATAATAATAGAAAGCATAGACAAATATGGCATGGAATATGAACAAATACTTTGGATCCTTACCTGGCAGAATAAATGAAAATAGCAGCTCCAACTTGTGCAACTCCGAATTTTCTCTGGTATGTCCTTGTTTTATGAGGTTCATTTCCTTCCACTGCAGCAAAGCGACCACCCACCCATTTAAGGAACATACACAGCGTAGCCACTGGTGCTCTTCAGTTACTGGCGCGACATTATTGAACTTGTATTGGAAAACGAGGACAAGTAGAAAGATTTTTCCTTCTTTGACAGTTAAAAATGTTTTTCAGAAAATGGATAAAATATTATGGTAAATGAAAGGCTTATTTCTTAACAATTCAACATTTAGTTCTACCATCCCTGATGTTGATGGACCAATATATTCATATTACATAAAATAATTCAGTCCAAATGTGTGTATTTACTACCTTTGTTCTCTTCACACACACACACACACACACGGTATTGTATAAACTTAGCTAGAATACTTAGTCTGGTATTTATTTACTCTCAGTCCTCATACAGTGTACTGTTATCTCAATCTCTTAAAATTTTGCTAAAATTATGTGAATGCGGAAAATAACAATCATGTGTGAAGTTTAGTATTTTTATTTATTATTATAGAGATATAGATAATGTACTGTCTGTAAGTTTATAATTCTAATAACTTTCTTCTATTGTAATTAACTACTATAGGAAAAAAATTACTTTTTGAAGTTACACAATTATGCCTTTCTTTTGCTTATCATTAAATTTTTCAAAGCTTACAAAGAAATTTTCTAAGTTATAATAGAGCCCTTTTAAATAATAATTAACTAATCCCAGACATAATCCATTAATTGGAAAAATTATTATTGAAATCGGCATTGTTACGGATAATAGCCTAAATTTTAAACATGTGAATGTCTTTTCCAAAAAAAAAAAACATTTAGTACCATTCAACATAATTTTTATCTTATATATCTAATCAGTTATTTAAAACTATTTTTCAATACCTTTCGGAAAATTAGGTTTCAAGATAACATGATTTAAAACACGACATGTTAAACATCTCTAATTCAACCTTAATTAACTTCTTGATAAACGCATAGGTATTTAATGGTAAATACTTGTTCTTCATTCTACACATTGTATCTTTCCATGTAGATGTATGTTACTCGCCAGCATAATAGCCCTTCTTTCATTCTTCTAATCTTCTAAATCTGCCCGTAAACTGCTTCCCGAGTTACACTGAATCGCTTGAAAGCATTTTCGTGTACCCTTGGCACTCTTCCTGACATTTTATATGCGGATAATTATCTTTCGCCCATGAATTTGTGAGGTGCGAAGTGTAGGTTGGACAATTTGTTTCCTTTTTTTTACTGTAGCCCGCAACAGCAGATTTATGCTCAACTGAAGCTCAGATATTTTATGACCTAGATCTAGGTGACTTCGAACTCTTTTGACAACCGAGCAAATTTAAAAGTATCCAGGGATGAAGTAAAGGGCTTGGGATTCTTATATTTTCTGTTTTGTCATAAAGATATAGGGTTTATAGATTTCCGGGAAGTTTCAAAATAACAGTAAATATAGGGTTTGTTGTTTAAAAAGAAATTATTTCTATAAGAAAAATTAAGAAATTAGCTCTAAACATTTATAATTATAGTTGTTAAACCGTTATAAGTAAGCTGATAAGCAAAATATTTCTTCTAGCTAAAATAATATGTATTAAACTTATGATAAATCTTACTGCTTCTAATTTATAATTTTTCTAGAATAAATAAAAATTCAATTATCTCTTCAATTCAAACACAATTTTCACTTTAATTTACCAGTAATTATTTTTGGAATGCACTTGCATGTATTTTCTGAAAAATATCTTTCATATTTTTCATGTCTTAGCTTTCTTTAAAAAATAAATAAAACCAATATTAATAAATATTACAAAAATAGAAGCAATATTTCGTCAATCAACTAGAAAATTCCCCTTATCTGCTATTTTTTGTAAAACATATATTCATATGTTTGTTAGTTAAAATTCTATATTA
Source organism: Nephila pilipes (assembly GCA_019974015.1). Classification (NCBI taxonomy): domain Eukaryota; kingdom Metazoa; phylum Arthropoda; class Arachnida; order Araneae; family Nephilidae; genus Nephila; species Nephila pilipes. The sequence goes on along the minus strand of BMAW01001909.1, from coordinate 134,446 downwards.
GGACTACAGTGTACAGTGTGATAATGGTTCATAAGATATGTGTTTATACTTTAAATTTAAAATGCTATATTTTCATTTTTTCTTGTAGAACTGAAATACCTTATAGGAAACATTCTATTGAAAATATGAACAGATATATTCTAGTAAATAAAAAAATTGTGTTACTAATTAAATTTTCGTGAAATTCTCATTAGTTGCTTGAGTCGTCATAAACCATTCTAAGATATAAAATTAGAATTGTAAATGTGTACATAAATATAGTCCTCAATTTATGTGAGTTAAACTTATTTCACTTACTTAAAAAAAGAGTTATTTGATTAAGATGTTTTCATGTCATTCCATTTTCCAATTACCTTATATACTTTTACATTATTTAATTAAATATGAATACATATGTATTACATTAAATATGCAAAACTTGTGATGATTTCTTTACATTTGTAAATAATTAGCTTAATTATTTAATGCAACTTAAAACTTTAATGCTGCCAGAAAATGTAAATAAAAAAATAGAAATAGGCTTAAAATAATTTAGCGGAAGCTATTTTGAATTAATCTCATATAATTATTCAAATGATCTAAATAAGATCGCCAGATGAATAAAAGAACTCTAAATTCAAATGATCTAAATAAGATCACCAGATGAATAAAAGAACTCTAAATAAAAATAACGACTTTTTAACGTTTAAGTCTTTTATCAACAGTAGAACAACATTTTTTAAAAATTGACTCATCAAAAAGAAAAAAAATGTGTTGTTTGAAAATGAAATGTGAAAGTTAAAAATCATGTTTAAATGTCAGTTTATTTTACAGTCAGTTATAATTCACTTGCTAGGGACAATGGAAGCATATAAATCACACATTGATATTTCATAAACTTCCTTTATGAAAAAACCTTTTGGGTAATTATATAATATATAATTAATCAGTTTTTTTTATTATTCAGTAGTTAAATATAAAATTTTCAAATACATACACATAAAATCCATTTTAATCAGCTAGAAATTCTTCAAGTCACACTCAAACAACCAGAATTCAATATAAAATACTATTAAAATCTACGAATTCTTGTATAGAAAAGCTAATGCTAAATTAAATTTGGTATTGTTAAAATTTAATTAAGGTGCTGAAAGTCAAAGATGCAAACGACAAATAAAATAAAACGTACTATTTTATTTGAGGGAAATTCATCTACAAATATGAATTTTCAAAAGTTTAAAGTAATTAAATATTTAATAAAACTTAAGATTTCTAATTATTAAAATTATTTTTTAGTTTAATTTGTTGATACTATTACAGAAATTTTGTTAATGCCATTAAAAAATATAAGCTATTTATCATACAGCTCACGTATGGAATCATTAAGCTAACTCTACTGCACAAAAAAAAGCTAATTTTATTTAAATTTCAAAGCACAGTATTAAAATAAAAATAACTATTGGCACTTCAATGTTTTTTTGGTTAAGATTATGTCCGTCAACGAAAGGATTTATAAGAGAACATAAAACCATTAATTCTACTATAGTGTCGGGGTTGAAGCAAAATGCTAATCTCTTTTTATATATATTTTACTTTGATTAACTTGCAGTTGACACTGTGATGTCTTTTTTTACCCATTTTTTTGCTATGTTAAGCATGGTGGGGGTTGTTTTTTAAGTCACGGCAAAATTAGATTGATTAAAGCCTCATCAAACTCTCAGACTAAGACCTTTTACCAAACATTGTATAATTACTTATGAAAATTGTTTACTTTTTTTTTTGAATAGAGAGAAAAAAGTTAAGGTTTAAGGTGTAACAAAACAGCTTACTTTGGGAGAAGAGTTTTTAATTTTTTTCTCTCTTTCTTTTAGGATCAGAGGAGTTTTTTTTTCAATAAACAAATTGTGAAAGAAAAACGTCTTTTTTTAAGGTAATCCTATAGCTTAAGCTTTTTTGAAAAGGTGCGTTATTAAAAAAAATCTAAAAAACTCTTTCAACTTTTCCCTTTATTCTGACAGTGATGGAATAAGCTATTGTAATAACCACCATCCTAAACGCTACAAAGCTGCCAACTCGTGTGGAAAACCCAAAAAATTTGTTCGCATAGCTTGTGTAGAACATTTTTTATATGCTGCTTCTTTACTTCGAAATTCTGCTTCGTGAAACTCTTGCTAGATTTATGTTGCTTTCTTAGAAACTGGAAAAATAGGAAAATCTTAACATATGTTTTTGAACCTAAGGACAAATAGTGACATAAGTATAATAATAAAATTACTTGAAAAACTTAATTTTTATCATTTTATGTACAGTTTTATCAAATTCTGAAAATACATTAGAATAGTTTATAAATGTAAAATATTTCACGTAATTTATTATTTATATTGCATGATTCCATTGAATAGTGTTTAAATTTTAAAAAAAGCTTTTATATGTAATCATTTATAAAACTCGTATTAAAATGACAATTCAAGAATGAAGACATTTATTTTTTAACAAATAATATATGTTTTATTATATTTTTCCATTTTTAAAATAATTATTACAATCTAGTCATACATCTAAACGTTTCGATATATTTCTTTTTTTATGCTACTTTCTAACAATAAAATTTTTATAATTTATGCCTTTATTCAATTGAGGAAAAAAATATTTCAATACACAAATATACTTTATAAGATCAATCACTTCATATATTATCAAATGATGCATTAATAAAGTGTTACATATCTTCAGTTAGTTTCAAGTATAGCCGAAAATTAAACGAAACTGTTTTAAAGATAATGCTTTTGTGTCGTGTTTTATTTAATAGCGCACAAGAACAAAAAATTTTCGGAACAATTTTATTGTGATTATCAGTCTCTTAAATATATTACAAATATATGAAATAAATTGGAAATACTTGAAGAAGAACACTAATTATTTAAGTGTAACTGTAACGATTCATTACGAATATCTCTATATTTTCTTAAAATAAAACTCATGTTTTAAATTACCTTTTTGCAGTTAAATATGTATTTCCATATTAAAACAAATTAACATATATAATTATCCTTGATTTAAAGATAATGAGTTTCTATACTTAACATCATATTTTTATTAGAAAGCAAAAAAAAGTCGTAATACCCTTAGGTACAATATAATCAAACAGTGGAAAAGCTAGTTTACCTCAAATATATAATTATAAAGAACAGAACTGGAAGTTGTTCATCTATGTGAAGTATAATGATACATGTCGTAAGAAATATGGCTAATAAAATCTCTCTCCTTTTGTGATTTTTGTTGCGAAGAATATCATACTGAATTAAAGTAAAAGAACTATTTTAACCAATAATCACCTAACTTAATAACGGAATAGTTGATTATAGAGAATTACATAGAACAGCCTACTTATGAGAAAAAAGGCGTACTTCTGATTCGTCTGAAATATAATTAAATGGTTCTCCCATGTCTAGACGTACTATATTTAGCTTTATTTCCAGCCTTATTACAACCTCTTTATAAAAATATATAGTACATACCGTGTGATTCAGAAGTCAGAACATATTTGAAAACTTAATAATTCATGAACGAATGCATGTAAAAAGCTACGGTTTGCACCTGGAAGATAGAAAAGAAGCCGTGCTTTTATGATGGAATTAAAAAAAACTGATTTAGTAGTTCTTTACTTGATTACCAAATGACGTACAAGATTGTCAAGTCACCGACAAGTTATAAGGAAACTGACAACTGTTCAATGTGTTCATTCAGAAGCAGAAATATCAGATGAGACACAACACCATTCACTGCATTAAGAAATATTTTTTCAGCGGACATACGTAGATGGCATTTTTCAATATTGGTAATGACATCGATTTGTCTTCGTACGCTTTTGACTTAAAGGATCGCCAAAGCAAAAGGTCAGTAGATGTCACATCGAGATATAGGGGATACCGAGAGTGTGGAAAGAGTCGATTGACAAGTTAGAAAGAGTCGATTGACAACAAGATCCTCCTCAATTGTTAAGCGAAGAAGTTAAGCAGGCAGGGGTATTAACAGTCCAAGACAGTGTGAAATATGCTTCATTTTTTCAAAACACAGTATGAAGCCAGATGAGCAAAATCTTGACGAGTGATGTTATCATCAGGTTTCAGTTTATGGTTATGTTCAGCTTGTATGTATATTGTTTCAGGGTAAATAGCAGTGACCTATCTTGTCTCGAAACTTTTCGTGTAGTGTATTTTATACGAGAAGAAACCGACGAAGTTGAACGCACTGCCAGTTCGACTATTTGGAAAGCATTATTAATGCTGAAGGCTGGTCTACTTCTTGGATAAGAAGCAGAAGAACTTATTTGTTAAAGAAATATTTGCAAAGAATTGTATATTGAACTTAAAAAAATATTTATATTATTTCCTTCAGTTTAGATCGTTTTTTTGTCCTACATATCTAGCAACTAGATATATGCTCTTAATGCCTTCATGAAATTTTCCGAATTATTATAAAATAATTTCATCAAGAAGGCGTTCTCTATTAAAGAAGCGTTTAGTTCGGCTAATATTTTATGATGCAGCTAATTTTTCATATTATCAAATGCTTTTCATAATCTGATGTTGGAAATTCAATAGCTCCATCTCTTAGTCAAAGAAAGAACTATTCAATCTTTCAATTAGTGTTTTTATTTCTATAAAAATCGGCTTATTTTCCATTCATTTGGTGCCAACTGGAGCTTTTTTTTAATCTTCATTAGTTCGTGAATTATTAACTTTTAGAATTTGTCCTGATTTCTGGAACACACACACACACACACACACAGAGAGAGAGAGAGAGAGAGAGAAAGAGAGAGAGAGAGAAAAGAATTAAATATTAGAATTAATAAAATGTAGAATTGATACAAGAAATTTTAATAGAGGTTGGGATAAGAAAATTACTTTATTGATAACTATAACACATTTCACCCTTACAGTTTAAATATTGTGTTTTAAAAAAATATAGTATCAAATGAAATGATTTTACGTAATATTATTATTTAAATGCTAAAAGAATATTTCGGGTATACAACAGTAAGGAGTTTAAGATAAAATAGTAAGGGTAGAAAAGAGGTAGGAGAAGGATTATAAACCAAGAAGATATAAACACAATTCTTGGGCTTTAATGATAACTTTGAAAATGATAACGATTGTTACATAAAAAGTATTAAGTGCATTTTATTTTGTATTAAAAAAGGTAAATTTATAATATTAGGGATTATTTTTACAGAATATTCAACTTGAGAATATGTTTATTCATTTAAATATATATATATATATATATATGAAACTATTTATACAATTTGAAAGATTATTATTCAGCTCTTCAAAAAAAGAATAGTGTTATGTTCTATTACATTTATGAATAAATCCTATGATATTAATGATTTTATTAATGTTCTTAATAAATACAAAAAAAAAAAAAAAAAAAAAAAAAAAAAAAAATCAATTCCCGTTAAAAAACCCAACAATATAATTGTTTTCACGTCTAATAAAAAAGAGACATACTCTTTTTAACTACAATGATCTCTTAGTTTATAAATAAGGATATATTTATGTGTAATGCTTACAAAAAGTATAACAATGAGAAATATCAACATGTAATTAAGAGATAAATTGGATATTGTTGAAAATCTCTTAATTTGAATTTAAAATAAAATATTGAAAATATATTCAAAATCAAAATAAAATATTGAAATTTAAAATAAAATATTAAAAATGTATTGAATCATAGGATTAATTTCAAAACTAATATTTCGAAAAATATATTTTTATGTTAAGAAACAAATCCCTTTATTTATTGATAATTTGATTACTAAATTAGCAATTATCTTCTATTAGAAGCTTTTAAACGGCTTAAATACTGTGTTAATTATAATATTAAAGACATTGTCTTTCATAATTTAGATAATAATAAAGAACATATTTACTTGAAAGTTTTAAGTTGCTATTATTAATCTCCAAGTCAGATTTATTATTGCTTAGGTAGATAATTATCTAATAATCATGTTATTATGTTTAAAAATTCTATTTCTACTTAGATAATAAATATTTTGAGAATAATAATTCTATTTAGAGTTATGAGCAATAGTCAGAAAGAAATTTCTAATAGAATTATTACATTTTATGAGAAAGTTGGTGCCAATATGAATTATATCAAAATTACTAAAGTTTTTTTTTTTTTTAATTTTAAAATTTCATAAAAAAAAACTATAAAATTTGAACAGTTACAAATAGTTTGAATACTTATATCATTCTTACAGGTAAAAAATTGCAAAAAAATATTATAGATAAGTTGGAGAGTAAGGCTATTATTAAATTAGTGCTGTTATATTCATACATATCCATAATAAGTAGATTTATTCTACTTATAGATTCGATTTCAAAGAATTTGTTTTATTCATATTGACATATAAGATCTTATTAAAGTTCTAATTGGGATTTATTAGAAGTTTAATAATAAGTTTATTGGAAATGAAAAAATTATTTACATATTTATGTTAGTCTTAGAAGAAAATTATATATTTTTTAGTAATAAGATTAAAGTTGTATTAAAGTTGTATCACGCAAAGATCCTACAAATACTCTTAATTGATTATCCAATATTTATCTACATTTTTTCTGAAAATAAATTTTATGATTGTTAAATTTTTTCAAAAGTTTAGATGTATTTATGATGTTATTTTCCGTCAAATTAGTAGTGATGAAGATGTGAAACCTTTATTATCTTTTTTTATTCAGAGTAAAATTTACTTTGAACGAATATTACTCTCAATTAAGTGGAATATTTAGATAGTTCATTAATTAATTCATTTCTTTAGATATTTTATTATATTGGAGCACGGATAAACTGGCTCACTCAACATAAGCAATTCAGATAGGTTTTGTGCAATTCTTGTACAATGAAAATTGTTAACGGTTTAACAGAACGAATGATGATAAGAAACCACAACTGGGCATGTTTGTGAAAGTGTGAGTTACTGGAATGCTCAAATCCTATCATCATGATCCAAAGTCTTAGCATGTGTCTCAATGTCTGGTCACAAGACTGTGGCAAATGTTTCAAAATAAGGGAAATGTTAACTGAAGATCAATATAAAGTTAGATAAGACGCACAATCATTCCCAAAGACTGAAATTTGACAATAGCTGCACGACGTCATGACAGTTATGGCTGAAAATTGTGTTCAGAGCCCCTAGCCACCAAAAGAGTACAAATTTCCAGACAAACTGTTTACAGGAAACTCAATCATTTTGGTCTCTTTATCAGACGACCAATAGTTTATGTATTTGTGTACATGAACTCACATGTGTACATGAACTCACTAATTTAAACTGTAGTTTGGAATAGCAGTACTGGAGTTAGACACAGTAGGCTAATGTAATGTTCTATGGTGAGTCTGGCTTTAATATGGACACACATTCTCATTTATTAATGACATGGTGAGAGCAGGGAACTCGTTTTAATGAGAAGAAGTCATTCTGGAAGACCGAGCAGACCTCCATGTCTTTGAGACGAAGTCAGTGACTGCTAAAACATGCACAGATATTTTAAAATTTATGTTTTTTTTTCTTTTGAGATGAATTTGGGGAACTTTATTTCATATTTATAAAAGATTACGTGCCTTTCCACCATGATTGTCCGACCGACAATTTCCTCAAAGTAGAAAATGTCCTACGTATACGATGGTCTGCTCAATCATCTGATCTGAATCCTATCCGGTATGTCTGGATTATGCTCAGGAGACAATTTACAGCCTTTTATCGCCAACCAAACTAAGCTTCAGACTTGAAGGGAACTTTTCATGACGTTTGGAAATCTTTGAGCCTACAACTCATCCAAAATGTCATAAATAAGCATGAGAAATCGTTGTGCAGCTTTCCCGGCTGTTAGAGGGGAATAAGTGCTTTATTAAATTGCAGTATCACTTTTTCGTTTCAATTTTTTAATGTAAGAGCACTCCTTATGGCCACTTTTCTGTGTTCAACAGTGAAACTATTTATTTGGAGGATAAAATTGATTATTATCACTTTTTGCACTGTTTTCTTATTTTAAAACCATTTTACACATACATTTCACATTTTACGCCGTTCCTACATAGATTTCCAATTATTCACTTAGTTGCCAAATAGGCATAACCTTTGACACAAGTTTAAAAAGATCGTTTAAAAAATTTTAAGAATTTGCTAAACTTGTGATGTCCTTTCTTCATTATTTAGTTCTACCAACATCTTTCAATCTACTTAGATAGTCAATAATTACTAATCTCTAATTGAAGATACGTAAGAGCAAGAAAAAATGCTGTATTAATCACTAATAATAAATAAAGTCACTCTCTCTCGAATTCCACTTAACTCTTCAATAACAGATTATAATATATTAATAAAATTTTAGCTTATTTGATATTGCTTCTGATTCCAACATTTCTCCCTAACATTATATTCGTATCATAGTACTTAAACTAAATGTCATTTCAATACAAAACATTACAAATGACAATATAATTCAATACAATTTGACGACCTTTACGTCCTTCCTCTTTTTTCAATTTCATTTCTTCAAAATATATATCTCTATCACTAGATAAATTCCCCAAATTTCTTCTTTTAATCTAATTTCCCTAATCATGTTTCATTTAGGTTGGGAAGAAATTGTAAATTTATGCAATTAAAATTACTAAAAAGTCTCCAATTTTAGTGATGAGAAGATCGTGAATAGCACACCGTTACAAGCTTAATTTGTTACTATTTAACTCGAATTGTGTTTATATTTTGAAGTAATAAAGAAATTACACCGTTAATCGTCTTGAAGCAAAAAAGAAATATTTTGCAGACATTCTGTATTTATATCAATTTAATACAAGTTGTTGATACCTGAAAAATACTCATTTCAGAATTCCTTTAGTTTGTTTCGTACATTTCAAATGAGTGTGGATATTATCCTCTCTTAAAGCAAATTTCAGCGCTAGTCATGGTAAAGTAATCTTACAATTAAATTTTTATTCCTATAATTATTTGAATGTTTATTTAATATATGTGAATAGAGGTTTAAAAATTTCTCTTATACTTTTGGAAACTTACATTGTAACAATTTCCGTAACCATTTATTTCTCATTTTCAAGCAAAGCCTTTTAAACCTCGCATAATCATAATTAGGAAATAAACTTTCCCGTACTCATAATGCAACATGAAAAATGATAATGTGCTCAGTACTTTACATAACTGAATACATACATTTAGTCTAGAATGTTAACGTTATTCGAGAAGTAATATAGTGAAATATTCTCTCCTTCTATCTCGTTGATACTAATTAAATGAATTACATTAATATTAAAAAGTTTCAAGCATGAATGCACACTTATTTTGCAAAATAATGTTTAACATGCAAGCATTTACAGTACGTTATTTAAAAAAAAATGTTAATTAATTGTTATGGTATTCAAAACAATTACTAAAAAAATTTCTTATTTTTTATACAGTTTTTAAAGTTTTAAAAATATTTTTTTGCAAATAATTACTTATTCACAATCTTTTTAAAACGTTTATGCATGCTTCATGCATGATTCATGATATTATTTTCCTACCCATATATTTAAGTACGATTGAATCTTCAAGTTTTTATAAGTAATATATATATATTTTAAAATGCTTACTCGAATTAAATAATTATTTGTTAGTAACTTTACTAATAATTAAGATCTTCACTTGTTAAAACATAATCTACTTCCTAAAATAAATGCTAATATTATACGCATATTTTGTATTTTGATGTATTTTTCAAGTATCAAAATTTATATTTTTTGTACTGCCTTGTGTTTAGAAATTCGAATTCTGCTGTTATTCCTGCAGTTATTTGTATTATTGTTTATTTTTTGATGATTTAAAAGTTTTATTTGCTGTTATAATAAATAAATTTTTATTAGTAATAACTATGATTTTAATTGAAATGATTTGAAAAATAATTATTTCAGTATGAGAGAAAGCATTTGGTTATATATTTCATTTTAGCACATTAACAATCGAAGGTACAATTATGATGAGAAATAGAATCCTAAAGAAATCCTTTCTGTGAAAACCAAATAAAATTTTAAAAAAAAACATATCAATTCAAGATTCTTTTTTCTGTCATCTGTATCCGACAAACTTCATTCTTGTTATTAATTGCATCTTGAAGAAATCATGCTGCAGTATTGTGATACTCATTCTATGCTATTTCCTTCTCATTAATCAGAATGTTGTAAATTGCTTTCGGGAAGAAAAATAAAATCGAAACATATTTTCTATACATGAAATCGATTCAAAACAATTTTCGTATTAAAAAAGAACGTTTTTTATTCCTTCCAACATTGTACTTCAGCATCCTTGTATTCAAAACGTAAAATCGATTAGAATATGGACAAAGGACATTAGCTTCATTCGTTCCTTCATTAAAATCGATATTTTTTTTTCTTTTCCGACGCCAGAAAATTGTTTGAAAAACTGTTTTCTAATGAGGTCTCATGTCTAGAATAAAGTTTTGTTTTTCGACAATTTTCCGAAAAGGTATTGGCTGAAAGCGTTTCGTCATAAACTTGCCCAGATATAGAAATTCTTCTATGACAAAGGTAAGAAAAAGAATAGAAACCGAACTCTATCATGGATTTTGCCGCAGGGCTTATGCGAAATAAAAAGAATACAAACGGTAACGATGACGCATTTTCATGAAGATGGAATCGATAATTTGAATATAAAATGCCTTACTGAATCCAAGAGGTTAAAAAAGTTTTTATATTTTCATAAATATTTATTGATGTATTGTATTTCGAATTCCCTGCTAATGCATCGATCATTGTTGAAGGGAACATATCAATCTACTTCAAATATTTCTTCGAGAAAGATATTGTTTTCGATAGTTTTTGAAAGTAATTGTTTATTTTCATACGCGTATCTCTATTAGTATTTTTTCTCTGAAATATTATGCAAAGAAAGTTTGCCTTTGTGAAATGGAAAGTCATTATTTCCGGCTAATGCCTTTTGTACGTAAAATGCCAGAGGAAACATTTTCCAGCATATTGATGATTTTTAGACTCTGTTTTTATTCTGTACATTACATTAATAAATTAAACGCTATTTATTGACTCTAATATTCAAATCAGAATTAGTTAATAATTTTCTCTAAGTGACATTGAATTACGCTTAATTTGAAATGACTTGTACGAGATGCTTCATTCAAGACAGATATGCATCCAGTTGTGTAAATCAATATTGATGTCCAAAAATATGAGTTTTCCATTACATGTTACTCTTACCTCAGTTATATTTAAGATATTGTGATGTTTCAGTAAAAACAAGTATGCTCAGATTGGTTTACGCGAAAGGTTGAGTACAAAAATGTGAGTTGCCTATCACGTATTACTTGTCATATTTATATTTAAGAAACTGTGATGCTTCAGTTAAGACAAGTATGCACATATATATTAAAAACAAGGGTAGAGTCCTTTCTATTACACATTATTTATCTTAGTAATACTTAAAAAAGAATTGTTAATGAGAAAAATGACAAAATGAGTTAAAGAAATAGATTTCATACACTTAATTGTATTAATTAAATAATATCTTTTATACATAATAAAGTACACAGATGTATTCTAAGTTTTTTTTGGTAGAAGGATATTATCGTTTTTCTTTCAATTCATATACATTACACATATATTTGTTCATAGATTAATGTTATACTAGAGAAGCTAACATTAGAATATTTATCAGTAAAATCTAATTATTTTTTACAATAAATAATAATAGGTGTGCAAGGAGCTGTCTTCTAAATGTTCAATTTGCTGGCTCTCGTCTTTCTCCACTTTGACAAGTTTTGTCTATGCTGAGTACATTTTCAAGAAAAGTAGCGGTTCTTAAATATTAATAGTGCTTGAGAATTAAAGCAACCTTAAAGACTTATATCAAATCATCTGTTACCTAATGTAATAGTAAAACAACAATTAAATTAATATCTTACTACTTGAAAAATATGCCATAATCCCATGACTTTTAATACATTTTATGCAAAATAAAATTTACACTGAAAAAATAATGAGATTGGGAATAAAGAAATGCATGGTGACGCACGATGATTCACAAAAATTCAATATAGGATCCAGGCAATCAATTTAGAGAATGCATACCTAAGGGAATATTACTTCAAAATGCAAAATGTTTTCTTTTTTAAATCATTTAGCATTATTCCTCAATTACATCAAAACAGTTACATTCCTTCTCGTGTCTATTGCACACCAATTTTAACGGAATGAAAAGAATATCAAACTATAGGAAAATTATAATTGAATAGACCCGCATTAAATAGAAAAGAAGACCATAATAAAATTTATCATAAGGGTACCGTAAATTCAAATATATTATGATTCCTACAATCTACCAAAAGATGATTGTATATATTTTCATTTCATTTAAATCCAACTATTAAATTTCGAATTTAAAACAAAATTATATATAATTTGCTTTTCAGAACTTTGCATATTTCCGAATGTTGCACTTAAGGAAGTAGACGATCTTTAATTTCCCTTACACAAATCTAAATTAATAGTTAATAATTAATTTTAAATTCGAATGATAGTATCATAGCAAAACTCTGTTTTAATTATGATATCATACAACATATTACAATGTAAATGTTACTTTAGTTGAAAAGTTTGTTTAGATATTTTATCTCCCTATTATTTAAAAAATTACTTTTGAATTAAATAAATTTGCACAAAACATTGTTCTAATTTCTTCAATTAATCCTAGAATAAATAAATGTTAGTTTCGAACATGTTTCGTATTTGTTGAAATAGGTATCTATTACAATATCTATTGCCACGTTGTCCTAGTGATAATAGTAGCGAATTTTCGGCCGGTGTTGTTTTTGTCGAATCTTAGGTTTAAGGCTGAGCAACGGGTATAATGCTCGTTAAATCTATCGAGGCTCCAAGTATCATGGTTTGGAAACTTAGAGAGGAAGGTGCTAACTCAACTGTCGTCCTAATCAGTTGACCGAAGTTAAAATCCGCCGACAATAAACCTCATAGTGTATCTAAGCGCGAAGTTAATAATGAATCACTAAGTATTATATTTTATAATTTTACTATTGATAGTTCTTAACAACATTCATTTTTCTGAATATATTCATTGTTTTAATGTAACGTTACAATCTACAATGCTACTGATGAAAATTAGCTTTGAAACATGCTAACCGAGTCCTATTTCTTCAAATGTATTATCAAGCTTTTTAAAGATCCGAAATATTTTATGTTTGTCTTATGCAAGATGTGATATTGGTTTTGCAAAATAATATTATGAATGTAAATAACACTGAATACAATGGAATTTGAATGATGCAATGTTATTTTACTTCCGTTTTCTTTTTTCTTCTATTTTGAATTGCAAATCTTGAAAGTTTCAGAGCATGTTGATTTGTTTTTCGAATATATTTTAAACTGCATTTAGAATTTTCGATACCAATGAATTGGATAAAAGGTCCGATATCCCAAATAAAAGAATTTACTCTATTTGACTTAGCTATTGCGATAATTATATGTATTTTGTTAAAAAGATGGCAAAATAAAAAAAAAAAAAAACTAAATCAATTTTTTCATTGCAAAAATAAACATTTTTAGTTTATTTCATAATGTAAATAGAATTAAATCATTTAAACTACTTAAAATTTACTCGAGTTAATTTTGTTTTTAAAATATAAAGGGGACAGTACACCTTCAACACATATTTTTTGGTCAAGATGACAATTTTTTTTATTTTTGATCTCATATTACCAATTCAATCCTCAATCTTGAAAAATCTGTTTGAGTTTTGCTTCTATTTTATTTAGAAGCTGGGTTATAGTTGTTTTAATATCACTTCATCATTAATCTCTCTAACCGGAAAGGTTCTAAAAATTACATTTTCATTACTACAAAACACTGTATCTTAAAATATTAAGCATTAATGAACTTGAAATAATGTACACACACACACATACACGTACATACACACACACGTACACACACACACACACACACACACATATATGTGTACGTATGTTCAAAACAAATATGTAGAATAGATTATTCTTGAGATTTTATGTTGCTTAGAAGTATTTTATATTGCTGCAATAAAAGGAAAATTCTAATGGCTTTTTATTTTTCAGTATTCAGAACTCGAACTACCATAGCTTCTTACGTAAGGGCTACATAACACATATAATATTGTCTATTCTCTCGATTATTCTATATTCTGCATTATTCAATTTACAAAACGTCAATATATTTATTTCCCTTTGAGTTACCATGTTTTTATGAAAAAGTCTTAATTTTTGTTTTATTTGTAAAACACCTCTTTACGGTGAATAACATACACAAAAATTTTGTGTTTTTCAACTTTGGCCTTCCATATATCATAAACATGCATTTGTAGGCAAAATTTACTTTATTATGAAAAAATTTCTTCGTAGGTGTACAGTTACCTAAACTCGTTTTCACTTAAAGTAGAATACCTAAATTGCATTTCTGAGAAATGATTGCATATAATTCGAAAATTCGTATGGGAAGTGGGACAACTCAAATGGATTCTAATTGTATTAATTTATAATTACTTTTCCAAGAGCTAAATAATTTAAAAGTAAGAAATAAATACCCCATAACTCCTATCGCCATCCTATCATTAAAAGCACGTCGTGGAAATCGAAATCATTAAAACCTCTAAAACAGATATAATCGCACCCCTAAAAATGATCGGTTATTAATTCTCGTTTTAGCGAAGCAATTCAATTACGCCGAGGATACTATCCCATCCCCAGAGTTCGCGTACGTGTTTGTACTTTAGTCATTAAGGGCACCCCCCGACTTTTCTTAATGAAGGTTTAAGAACAAAATAATATAATCGGGATTGTTTGAGACTTGCTATTTCTTCTCAGTGTTACGTGACATGGAACGAAGAAAGGGAGTTAAAATTAATCTTTTGGGGATTCGAATGGTGTATTTCAAATGATGTTCTCTGTAATGGTTACCTTTTCTGGAATTTAATGAGTTATTTGTGCATTTGACACATCTCGTCTGTGAAATTTTGAATGCAGAAATGTATTCATAATAAAATGAGATTATCGCTAAGGAATCTAGAATTTTAATTAAAACTCAACAGCCTGAGATGTAAATAACGTAGGAAGGCATCAGATTTAGTTAAATAAATTTGATGGAAGGAAGGTAAGAAGACTTTTGAAAAGGTTCAGAATTTTATTTTTGTGTATATCCCATTGAAATTCTGAAGGAGGTTTCAAATTTATGCTCCAGTTTTGTTACATTTTGCTTTTGCTTGTTATTTTAGATATCTTTAGCGTCTTACATCAAAGTTTTTTTTTTATGATTATAAAAATGTTTTATCTAATGAAAATGTCAACTAATATTAATATTATCAGAATTCGATCGTTAAAAATGGCTTATAACGAATTTGATTTTCAACAAAGTAATTCATTACTTCCGGGAAAAATATATGTTCATTATTTCTTTAATATTTATTTGACTCAGAAATATTTATACGATTTTTGCAATATTCTTACAATTTGTACAATACTCATACAGAAATACTCATATAATTTGTGACTCTATTCGCTGATGGAAAAAACAATATACTATTTCAACTTATATAATACAAGTTATTGATCAACAAATCTTCTTTTATTTATATTTTGAAATCATTAATTAATGATTATCGACGAAATTATATTTAACTTTGACTTACAATTACTTTAAGAGTTGTTTATTTGAATTGTATTAAAATTTGAAACTCATTAATTAGGCCTGACATTATTATTAGATAAGTTTTGAACATAGAAACATATTACTTTTGAAATTAATGCATGTCAGTAGAAGTTAATTTGAACTTAAATTTCTACAAGAATATAAAAACAAAACAACCAAATTCGTGAAGATCGAATATAACCGAAAATAAAAAAGACAATGAAGTCGAAGCATCATTTGGAGATTTAGAAATACATAAAGAATTATTTATTACGGGATTTACTTAACAAGGTTTTTGTGTAGACTATTGCTTAATTTTGAAGATATTTTTAGTCAAGAACCTGCTATGTGTAAAGTTCAATGAAAAATAAAGAAAATCAATTTTTATAAAAAAGGAGTAGAAATTTAAATATATCACTGTTAATTTTGTAAACTTTATCTGTTATTCTTCAATATTTGGTAAGGCTGGTATTGCCGACTGATATTTATGATACGAAATTGGGTACCGAATGCACAAACTTTCATTCCACCTGCTGATAAAATTAGGTTCTTTTAGTGACATTGAATGCATAATTCAAAAGTCTGTTAAAAATAAACTTAAGGTAAATATATGCTACGAGTGTTTTAAATTCTAATATTTATTTATAAAATTTTGAAATGTAACTTCAAATTTGTATTGAGGCCGCTGTATTCTAGTAGTTAAGGCAAGGGACTCACGGCCAGCAGTTTCATGGAGTTGCGGGTTCAAATCTTGATGCCACTAAAGACCCAATGTGTAGCTGGGACTGATGCACGCTAAAACTGTCCGGGCCTACAGTCCTCCCGAAGGCGTGATGGGGAAGTTTGGAGAAGGGTGTGTCAGCTCAGGTATCGTCCTCATCACTTTATTGAGGTTCAAAATCACGAGGTTCTTCGCCAATAACCCTGATGTTGCTTCTAAGGCGACGTTAATGAAATCAAACCAAAAATAATCAAATTTGTATCGAATCATGCAATAGAGAATGTATAGCAAATTAATTCCTGAAATGCATAAAATTGATTTACTGTATATATAATACAGATAGCAAAATTTGGAACCATGGGCTCTTTCCTTTCACTAACTTTGTGGAATTCATAGTAATTCAAATTGTATTTTATTACAATTTCTGCCCAAACCATATGAAACTCAATTAAATAGGGAGGTAGATAAATGATAAAGACCGGTTGATATTTATTAGTAAATTGTTTTGAATTATCGTAATTAAACTTTTGGATACTTAATTCTTTTGGATAATTTGGATAATTTTTGGAATTCTTAGTCAAAACACTAAGATACGAATTTACTATTAATGAGGAGAGTTTGAAATAGATTGAGTGATCTGGTAAGTTAAGATTTTATTAATAGATCGTAGTCCAGGATTGACTAGTTAAATAGGATAAGGAGAGAGTGACTTGTTTATTCTTTAGTGATTAATAAAGTATTTTGCCTTGCTCTTAAGTATCTTCAATTGTAGTCTAATAGTTATTGAATATTTAATTAGACTGAAAGATGACGGTAGAATTAAATAATGAAGTTTAGAAAATTTTACTAGGCTTTAAATAGTTCTTAGTCATTTCATACACTTCCACACAATTACACTGTTGAAAAAATAATGTGAATTCTTGAAGCTTTTATGAATTTTAGGATTAATTAAATTTATTAATAATAGCAACAAAATAGTTTTCAAATTTAATCCCTTAAAGCTTAATTTAAATATTTTTATCATTATTAAACTACAGTTTTTAATTAAGGCAAATATTATTAATTTTTTAAAATTTTAATTAGTTAGATATAAGCATTACCAAATGTTTATACTCAAAAACACTATTTTTAAAATATATGTTTAACGATAAAAACTCTTAGCATGTGTTTTTACACCAAAAAAAAAAAATCTCTAGAAAAATTAATTTTTTCTCTTAGACATGATTAATATTTTAATACTTTCCTACATTTTATTTTTTCAAAATATTCATATTAATTTTGTATATTTAGGTAAAATATACTAATAAGTAACTATTTTTTTTTAATTTCATTTAATATACTAAAACCTTTTTTGTGTTTAATATTTTCTTCTTTAGATTTAGGTCTTAATTAATGCTCTAGAAAGTGATTATTTTCTTAAAAGTCTTATAAAGGGGTAAAAAGATTATTTAAAAAAAATTCTTTTTCATTTGAGTCTTTTTTAAAATAAAGGAGGTTTAGTGTAAATATAATTACTCTTTTCTTTTACATTGAGAGCTTAATATTTGCTGAGCAGAAGATGTTAAGTAAAGAAATGACTTTCTTTAATATAATCATGATTATTTTGAAATCGAATTGCAAATTATGCAACGATAAAACCAATGTTGTACGAAAAGGTAGGAAATTATAAAGGAGGAAATTTGTTGGAAGAAAAGAAAAAGAAATAAGAAGGATAAAGAAGAAAGTTTAACAAACCATTGCATATGAAATCTATTTTTAAAACATTCATAACATATTAAACAAATTAATAGTTTTGCAGAAAAATAACTTTTGACTTGCATTTTTGATCTGCAGTTGGTATGTTTGAGAAAAAAGCATTTTGAGAATTAAACGATCAAGCAAACAATACAGGAACACATTCCATTAAGGCTTTGTATTAATTTATCATTTGTTTTTTTTATTTATTACTGAAACAATTTTTATAGGAATTATGGAATGAAAAAACGTTTAATAAATGAATTTTTGGATAATGAAGTTAATAATATCAAAAAACATAAATAAATTGAACAACGAACAACATAATTGAGCAACGAAAATCATAAAATCATTCAGAAAACGATAACATTTACTTTACTGACAAATTAGTAATAACTAAACATTTTTACTCATAGTGAGAGGATGTAAAGAATTTAGGAAAGAGCATGAAAGCGTAAAAAAATGTGCAATTAACGGATTTATTTTAGAAAAAACTACATCGGTTTAAAATTTATATAAAAAGAATCACACATTTGAAATTTACTGCTAGAATTTGAAAAAAAAATATGTTTCTTATAATCTTAGTTTACATGGCTAGTGATTTTACATCTACTATACATTTATTAAGAAAATAATTCTTTAAATGTTGACGAATTTTTAGAGATTATTCTTCTCCATAATACAGTAACACTGTAAGCATCTCTACAACCTTTCGGCAAATTAAATTCATTAATTTTGTTATAAAATACATCTTTATGTTGTTTTTAAAACTCTAGAAAATATAACAAAAGGAAATTCTGAAGTTCCTTTAGAAGAAATCTTTTGTATGATTTAACTCTGTTTTAATTATTAGTAAAAAATTTCTTATAGCAAACAAGCACTTGTAATTCACAAGTATGGCTTTGAAATATATTATTCTTGTTCTTTTAAAATGTTTCAGTTCCACTTATGCTTTCTAGAGTATTGAGTTATTGAACGATGTTTTGAAATGAAAGTGAATTCTATAAATATTTCACCTACGAAGAAATCTCAGCTATGTATTACAGAATCCGATAGATGGCGTGACGAGATCCTTGACGTGTTATTCTACGAGAATAGCAATCAGTCAGTTCAAATAACTACTTTTTTTGTTATTTAAAAATCGATATTTTTTCTGACCGAACTACCAATCCCTTGATCTTATTTTGAGAGGTTAAGCAAATACAATTTCAGTCTTTTCGTGATAAGCAAAGTATTCTCTATAGAAAAGAAATAAATTTTCTCTCATGTGGAAGGAAACTTCTATTCTTTTTTTTTTCGTAGACTTTTTCCGCTTCGATGCGTTTCTTGTTCAAGCGAAATAAATATCTGTTTAATACACACCACTGCCTAATATATTACATTTGTTTGCAAAATAAGTGGGAGTTATTTTACTTGCAATCGATGAAAGATGTCAAAGATATTTTTGCTCCATATCTAAAAGTTATAGAATTTTTTGTTAACTCAAGTTGCATAAATATTCCTGATTAACTTCTGAAAAAATAATGAAGGATTTTAAACTCTTGATTAATTTTTTAAATACGATGGCTGGCTTAGAAAGTTCTTTAATAATTGGATTAAAATAGTGTTAAGAAAATCTGAGTTATCATAAATATGATTTAAAATATCAGTTGTAAAATATAAAATTATCTTAGAAAGAAAGATGGATTCATTACAATTAAATTGTTACATCGAAATAACTTAGCTATTTATAAATGTTAAAAAAATAAGAGTAAGAATAAATAAATTAACATCCAGAATAAGTGAAAACGATATTTTCCTTGCTAAGCGTTTTCAATATAACTCTATCATTATACTTAGATGAAATATGAAAAGGAAACTCAATTTTCTTCCACTCATAATGCTCTAAAAATTGATATTTATTAATTTATTTACCAAATAATAATAAATATGGTCAGGGTTTATAATTTTGAAAAGTTTTTAGCTAAAAAATAAATAACATAAGACAATAAACTGTAATACAAAATTATTTTAACGGAAAATTTAATGTATTCTGTTTTCTATAACACACACACACACACACACACACACACACACACACACACACACATTTATGGAATTTGTTTGAATTGATTTAAAAGTATGAATAAAAACACTTTAAAGGAAGGTATACATGCATTATATGTATAGTTAAAATTTGAGAATAAAATTTGCTTTTAAAGGAGTAGAAATAGAAAAAGAATTTGAGAATGAATGAATGTGTGTATTCATATAAAAAAGTTACAAGAAACAATCTGAGAAACGTGTATATGACCAGGAAAATAAAAGTTCATACACATAAGAGTTTGGAAATTGTCATTTGATAAAATCAGATAAATTCTTGATTGGAAAATTATAAGAAATGAATAAGACACTCAGAAATAGGAAAAAAAAAAATTTTAATTTATTATTTTTCTTAAATGTTAATATTAAAAAAATAATAAATTTAAATACTTTTTTCTCTTTTGTGGCAAATTTCTTAGAGTTAAAATTGAAAAGTATAGTAATAGCCATTATTTATCATTCATTGTAATAATTTTAAAAAAATGGTTAACACAAATTTTAATTAATTTCTTCCGATGCAGTTCTCTAAAATCCTCATATAATTGTGAAAATTTATTTGATAAATTTTACCTTTATGGGTATTTCTTTGTTACAAAAGCTTTCACTTATCACAAAATACATTGAATGAATATTTCAGAAAGGGAAGTTTTATATCTTAAAATGTTTGTAAAAACATCTTGGTAGTTTCTCCGTAAAGACTTTTAAACTTCACTAGAAAATAAGATAAGAATTGGGTATTTAACACAAATGCAACTGGAGAACTTCCACAATACCTATCAGTCTCACTTTACTTTCCAGTTCTTTGGCGTCTTCTTGAATAAGCAGTTTAATTCCTGTCTCTCTACTTTATTCGGTTTGTCTCTACTCTCTTATCAGCCTTTCTTTTATTCCTTCTTCTAGTGTTGTCACTGCTTGTTACGGGCTGATAGGAGAAGGGAAGCGTTGCAAAGAGATGGGCTGCATCTTTACAATCGATTTTGCGTTTGCTTTAAAAAATATGGAAACTTACTCGGGTATGTATCAATAAAGACACTTTCACGCGTTACTGTCAAAGGGAAAAATGACACTCAGCATTTACCGATTTTATTTCTAGAAATGAATTCTTTTGCTTTCTGAAGTCGTATCTTTTTCTACACTTCTAAGATTTTTTCTATCTTCTTCTAAGATTTTAAATGGGTTTGGTTAGATATAGAGGTAATGCTTCATTATATAAAATTCCTATGAATTTATTCCTTTAGTTGGAAATACGGTTTATTGAATTAATAAATGGCAATTTTTACTTTTCTGTTTCAATTTTTTTATTTTAAAAGGTAATACATTTGCTTTTTCATTTCTTTAAACAAATGTAAATTTTATCTCTTCAATAAATTTTTATATATCTGATGTATTTTACTTCTACTTTTTATCTTTTTTTTTTAGTGTAATAATTTATATTTGTTATTTATACTTGATAATTTATATTTGTTATTTCATTATAAAATATTTGCGAAATTAGAGTTATCTTTTCAAAGTCTGGAATTTTACTCTGTTATATATGAATAAAAGAGAAGTTTTTGATATTAAAATTAGTTATAGATTTTTAGATATAAGTTAATTGTTCTATCTGTTCTAATTCAAAAAAATTTATTAAATCAATTTTAAATTCTAAATTTATGTAGCCCTTTTTACTTATTACCTTTAAAATTAACTAATTTCTCTAGAATTAAAAAAAAAACATATTTATTAATTTAAATTTTTTAATCTTAGAGATAATTACAATATGATTGCACACACGTCTATCATGCTTGTCATTCATAAGTAGCAGTACTTATTCCGCTTGAATTTTGCAGAATATGACATTTTGAAATAATTATAATAATGGATTGCCTTTTTGGTCAATATTTTTCATGCTTATAAGAAAAAGCGTATTAAAATTTAAATATATTGATTATCGATTTCTTTTTTTTAGTATTCAATGTGCAGATGTCAGTCATTTTGATATTTGTAATTGAAGTTATTTTTTAAGTAATATGAGTTGTGCAGTTAAGTATTGCTGAAACATCTTGCTACCTAAATGTGGGTAGCTTTGGACTATACTATTTCTTTCCAATGGAGTTTTTAACACTTTTGAGGAACATTTAAAATTCCAGAAATATATTTATAATTTTACATTGCTGTATTAATTTAAATATTGTTTTTTTAAAATAAAGTTATCAATACAACATTTTGTTGCAGCAGTTAAATATTATCGCAGTCGTGTGGTTCATATAAACAGACATTATATTTATGGTATTTTTTCCTTTAAAATAATATTTCCGACAGTAATCTACGATTAAATGATAAAAAATTTACTATCAAATACTAAAATAATTGTATGAAATGTTTATAGTTGTAAATGTTTATTTATTTTGAGTTATAAGTTTAAAATAATTATGTAACTGTAATTCAAATTAAATTCCAGTTATTAGAATGACAGCTAAAAAAAGAAGGTAGATTGTGATTCGAATTTTACTTTCAAAGTCAGATTATTCATGTATCAGCTTCGCATGGGAGAAATATGGAGGATAGCTAGGGGAAGTAGCTAGCGTTTCCTTTGGTGGTTCCCCCCACTTAATTTTCTCTCTTGCTGACATGGTTGCTAGTATAGGGCAAGCATTGTTTTCGTCAAGTTATGTATTCGAATTTCAACACCTAAGTAAGAGGGTGTGGAAGTTAAAAGTGTGGGGGATGTAACCTCATGTTTCATTCTCGTCTATTGACGAGGGTTCAAAATTATAAGATGTACCACCACTAGCCCTCGTGTTGTTTCTAATAGTACCATTAACAAACAACTAATCATAAAAGTTATTTGTGTGTCTCAGAACACATTTTTAAAAACGTTAAACATTAAGCCACTTTTCTTGTTTTTAGGAGAAGCAATTCAAAGTAAATATCCGCGCATTTCATCAAACAGGAATCTAATTTCTTAATTCTGCAGGTGAATACTAAACTCGTTTTGACGGAGGAGAAAAAAAAGAAGGCACATTGGCTTTTTTTCCTGTTTAGTATTTTCGCGCAGACTTATATCAAAGAGATCGAATAACGTAACTGCTTTTTTACGCCTTTGCTATTTCCTAAGACTTCAGTTACAGCTAACTCGTACAAAACTCGTCTCTTTGTTGCTCTGTCAGACCTCCTTTCATAATTCCTCATTCTAAAGCAATAATTCATAAAATTCATTTAGCGCTAAATTAAACTTTTTTACTGAAATATTATCCCACTCGTGTTTCTTCCTTCTCTATCACGTGATGTCTTTCTATCGGAAGTGGAAGCACTGATTGCCTTAGCCGTTTCAAATTTCAATTGTATTATATGCTACATATAGTTTTACACAATATTTTTTTCAGTTGAATTGGAAGTGGCGTTGAGTTGAAATTTTCTCAATATGGAGCAAATTGTGTCAGGTTAAAATATGTGTCATTAAATGGTTTCAAACATTTTAATAAAAAGTAGAAAAAACATTGCCATTGATAAAGAAAAATTAAAGCAGTATTTTAAAATTTAATACATCAATAAAAATAAATAGGCAGAAACATTTTTCAGAGGACAGATAAAACTTACATTAAATCAAAATTTACGAACAATATTTCCCCCTATTAATCAGCTAAGACGGAGCCTGTGTCCCAATTATTCACAACTCGTTTCAGAGGGCCAATGACTGGTCTTATATGACAGAGTCGTTTAAAAAATATAATTAGAGAAAATGCTGAAAATATCTTTCAAGACCCTTCGAAACGTCACGATGCTATTCACCAATGTAATAACTATCCCCTAATTCCTTACTTTTAATATTTTGAATTAAATGGCTTTCCTTCACTTTTAATACCTAGGTTATTTTAATTTCTTTTGAACATTTATTTCTTGTCTGCATAAGCTTTAACATGTTTCTACCATTAAATATTTATTTTCCTTTTAATCATTTGCTTACACTTTTGAATAATTTTAAAAACTACGAATGTTTCATAGTTATACTTTGTTATTGTATAGTTCCTTCAATAATTCTTAAAATATATTGCACATTTTGGAATTATAAGACCACTAACAAATTTATACATTTCTGAAGAAGTCGTAATATGCTAATTTCAAGTGTGTACATATAGAATTAATCGGGAAATACTTTCTGTACAAATTGCAACTTTAAAATTAATCTACGTCTTAAGATCTACACATATTTCTAAAAATTGAATAAGGTGTCTGTTGAGAAATTTTTAAAGACCATCTGAGAAAATTAGTACATTATACGGAATATCAGAATCATTACAAAACTCGTGTGTTAATATTTCATTATCGAATTATCTGAGAAGAAAAGGTGCAGGGTTTGATTGTAATATACAGGATTTATTCAAAGATGCCGTCGTGTAAAGAGTTATCCGAAGGTTAAGTGAGAAAATTTTCATTTTATATGGTAGAGATAAATCAGAAAGAGAAATAGTTATATGTACTTATCAGTTGGACCCTAGATGATTGGAAAGCCAAGATAAATGATTGTTTGATCAGATGAATCCATATTTCGGTTGTTAAGAGCTGTTTGTAAAGTTTGAGTACTGCTCAGACCTCATGAAGTCATGGATTCAAGTTGTCAACAAACACTGTTCAAGCTAGTAGAGGCTCCAGAATGGTGTGGGCAGTTTTTGCATAGCATGAACTGGGTCCTCTGGTCTAATTGAACCAATTATTGAAAGAAAATTGCTATGTTTAGATATTTAAAGAGGGGGTGGGAGTTCATTTGAAGCAATTCATACATTCAAATAATAATAGAATACTCCTGGATGACAATGCGCCATATCACCGGGCGAGAGTCAATCGCGTTTTCGTTTAAGGAACGTTCTAAGCTATTCCAGGTAATGATTAGACCAACTAAATCACTAGACATTAATTACATAGAACATGTATCAAAAGGGGAATTCGAGCACAAAAGCATGACGTCAACTTTTCTGTAATTACGGATGGCTGTACGGACAGCATGGCTGCATATTTGGAAGAGTTTTGACAACTTGTTCAGCGAATAACACGTCCAGTTTAGGCACTTCGCAGCAGGAGAAGAGGTACCGTATGATATTAGGTATCCCTTGTCAATTCAAAGTGTATATATACAGTACATTCCCATACATACAAGTATGATACATAACAAGAGAATATATCCATAGGATCTAAAAGCGTCTAGTAGAAATCCGTCATAGATTCATTCGATTTGTTGGAGGTTTGTGACTTCTGTGAGTAACACCAAAAGGCATACGGATATTTATATCTAAGTTTTTGGAGTGCTCTAGATAAAGAATGCCCTATGAAAGAATCGTATGAACATTTTTGGATAAAAAAAAATCATTACTATATTTTTTATGATTTTTTTCAACTTTCATAAAACTGTACATTATTTAATTTTAATTTATTTATAAATATATCTGTATAGGATTATACAGTTTTTATATTTTTATGTTACAAATACAGGATATTATTTGTGTAGAAAAAAGTAATACTTATTTTTATAAATATAATGACAAAGTGTAGAGATCAAAATATTTTCTTGAATTTAATGAATCAAAGAGACTGCATCCGCAGCAAAATGTCGAGTTTATGTTTGTCTCTCGAGGGTAAAAATGCTTTTGTTATTGAAAATTCAGTAAAAAAGCTATCGACTGAAAATTAATCTACCGCATGACAGAAATAAGATAGTTAATAATTCATGGGAACACAGCGGGGTGACTTAAAAGCAATCAACTCTCTCGTTTTTCCAACAAAATGTCATTAATAATTGTAGCACACAAGAACTTCTGCGACAAAGCTCGTAAAGAATTCTTGCGAACATTCTCAGTCTGGATCAAACACGCAAGAAAATTTATTCCATATGATGGAAAAACAGGAAACAATGGTTTCAAAAAATAAAAATATGTAAAGATAAATGAAATCAAAAGTATTTCTTTCCCGATGTAGATTTGTTTCTCGAAAATTGTTTCTTTGTGTAAAAAGAACAAAAGACATTTTTTCGAATAAACATGAATATTCTTTTTGTTATTGCTATTTCACTTGAAGAGTAATCCTCTTTTCGTTTCAGTGTCACGGTAGCAGTTGGAATCTTTCATGTTGGTTGTAAAATTGAATTTGCTTTTAGATTTCGTGAATAACAATAACGATGTTCAAGAAAAATTATAGCAAAACTGATCATAATAAGGTTAAAATATTTGATAAATTTTAATTTTGTACATTAAAAGAACATTCATTTAAACCTAAGTAGATTCGGATAGTTTTAGAAAAGTAATACATCCTTAACCCATCACAAATAATGCCGGAAATTATTAACACAAACAAGATAAATGTCTTATAAACCTAATGTAGGAGATTCTTGTTTGCTGGTTTGTATTACTAATCACGCCTGCATTCCCCAGAAAATTATACTTATCTTTAAAAATGACTTACAGCTATTGATTTATTAAAACGATTAAGAATAAATTATCTATTAAGCATTTTTGTACCAATTAATTGATATATTTATTTCTTTAATTTATGAATAATCATAAATGAAAGAATCGATAAGTGTTTTATGAGGCTATCATTTATTTTCAAAAATTTAAAGAAGTTGTTTTTTTTTTAAAAAAAAATTTGGATTCCTTCTTTGCATGTTTGTGAGTCATGCGATTTCGATACTATTAAGAATTGGTATTAAATTTTATTTATTTAATAACACTCTAGATTACATACAAATTCTTTGCATAAGTTTAATTTCCATAAGAATTGAAAAAGCTGATTATTAAATATTTTAATTAATGCGTCATACTACTGATTAAAGGTAAACATCTTTCGTATTTCAGGAATATTTTATTCTGCTGTAATATATTTAACTTAATTATTACTATTCCTACATAGCGTAATTTTTAGAATCTACGTTTTGATACAAGAATTCTCAATTTTATTAAAGAAGTATATTCAAATCCTATGCAACGATGAATATTTAATCCTTACAAGGAATTTTTAATGAATAAAAATAGTTAAAGTAACTACGTTCCATGTTATTAAGTAACTAAAACTTAAATTTATTAGAAACTGTTTAATAAAGCAATTTTTATGATATAGAGGCGTAAATTTATAAAAATATTTAATATAAATACTGCATAAGTTTTTTTGAATATATCATTAATAAACAACCTCAAAATCCATTAAGGAATGTACTTACAACAAAAAAGTTTTGCCTTTAATATCGATTTCTATAAATATATTTTAAAGAAAATTACCTTTGGAATATTTCTATAGACTTAAAATTTCCTTTATATTGTATTTCTTATAAAATAGTTATACGTTTGGTTACAAATAAAAACTGTTTATTTTTTCTCTCTTTATCTTAAAACTTAATATTCATTTTAAGCTCCATTTTGGAATTTTCTCTGAATTTAAAAAATAGTTATATTAATTTTAAAAAATAATTTCGTATAATATATTATTGCATATATTTTAAATTACTATTACAAATATATAAAACTCTCTCAATATATTCACAATCATTTAAATATACACTGTTATATTTCATTAATATTATTTAGAAATAAAGTATCCAGCTTACATAATTGGGGAAAAATAAGATTAATTTTCATTTTTGAAAACAATATATATTAATTGAAATCGTATTTTGCTAATTATAGTTTTGAAATTTACTTTTATGATCTGAATAATTGCACAAATATTTTGCCCTTTATTGAAATAAATTGTGATCAACTTAATACTATTTACTTTCAAAAGTCTTATACCTTCGAAAACCTTTCTGAATACTTAATATTTTGCTGCTTCATTTTAATTATAAAGATAACATATTCATAGAGTCATGTAATTTCAAAATTAATAAAAAAGCTTTGTTACGAAATACTTATTGTTGAAATCAATTAAAAAAGTTATTTTTTTCTTGCATTTGAATACAGACACAAACTAGATTTTAAAAATGAAACCACTCTGAGAAAATTGATTCAATCAAAATTTCCGTTTCCCCGTATTTTATCAAAATATCCTAAAATATTCCCAAAAGTATTTTGCTCAGAAAATAAAGTGCACTTCGACAAAAATATTACACCCGACTTAATAATCCTCTGTTCTTGACAAAAACAAATCCACCAGGTCAATAGGATATATCCCTCCGATAGTTGGTGAGTTATATTCTTTTCCTTCCTTAAATGGATTTAAACTTGCTCCAACTCCCCAAAGAATCGCAAGAAAATTCCCATCTGTAAGGTCTCCTTGTTTAGAAAGCGCACAGTGCTAGTAACTGAAAGGAAGTATCCAGTTATAAAAACGCAACGAATCATACATTTTCAGAACTGCACACTGTAGAACTTTGAATACTTTATGACAAGACACATACAAAAACCACATAAGCCGCTTTACCCTACCCGCACATGAGGTTAGTCGTTTCAAAAAGCGGAAAAAGAAACAAAAGTAACATCAGCAACAAAAAAAAAGCATGCAGGCATAAATTTAGTAGATAAAAAAAAGCTGCATATAACATTGTATTATTGTTTTAGAATGCAGTATATTGAGAGATGTTGTAGTTATTTTGTTTTTTCTGACTTTGAACCTGAATGGGCTTATTTTCAATCAACAGGGAAATATATCAAAAGTGATATGTAATATAATCGTGAAGATGCATTGGGTACATTATTTATTTATTTTGGTTTTCATGAAAAAAAAAAAACTACAATTATACATTTAGTTTTTAAAATCTGTATAAATTACTGTTAATCCTAACGGAAAAACAAATATTAAATAATATAACTTAAGAATTCTTGAAAATATCATTTTGTTATTTTTCTCAACTTGTAATAAAGTAACTGGTAATAAAACAAAAGAAAAATGATTTTCTTTTAACATCGCAAGGAAATCGTTTTTTTTTTTGGTAAAATTCAGTATTGTGGTTGGTGTATATATAAAATACCATTCAGTTTCTATAATACTTGAATAGGATAGATGTGAATACATTTACCTTTGAAGCATTCTTAAATAAAGTACTTCGTATAAATTGGATAATTTTAATAAATTACTTAAAAGTAAAAGTTAATTATATTCGGAGTAAGTGTGTTTTATTTGTAATAAAATTGTAAGGAAATATTTTAGTTGTAAATTTCAGTAATCATTAGCAGGAAAAAAAGTGTAGCTTCATTAAAATATTTTACTGAATCCCATACAAAATTATAGAAAATATATAAACAAATTAAGAATTTGAATAATAGATTAAGTCAATTTGGAAAGGCAACTCAATAGATATTACCATTTCAAACTTTTCGCTTGTTTTTCTCAGAAATCATTCTTCTAAACAAATATGTAAACTTTATTGTATTTATCTATAACTTATGACTTACTTTAATCCAAAATCAATAGATTAACATACATTTATATATTTCAATCTTCCTAATTTTTTGTATATATTAGAATGTTTTCAAAATTAAAAAGATCATTGTTTTTCAAAACAATGATAATTTCTGAAGTTAACATTCTGTTTCTGAAGCAAAATTAGTTTTTGACTCACCAATTATATCTATCTTTTTTTTGTTCAAATAATGATATTTACTTTTTTGAAGGGAAAAAATTCGTTTTAACACAACCCTGGGACAAGTATAAAAGGTGTTGAAATGAAAAGAAAGATGAAAAAGGGGAATGAAAAGAAATAAAACAGAAAATCAGACGTACTGTTGAAAAGCTCATGTATTTTTCTTTCTCCAAACATTCAGTTTGTTCACTTTCAAATGTTTGCTCAGAGAAATGACGTTGAGTAAGCAATACCTTGCTATCCCGTTTACTTTTTGAACCTAAAGAAAAAAGAGGTGTGTAACACACAAGACCTCCGACTTCTGAGTCAAGAAATGTTATTTCGATTTAAAGTGGGACAGTCACTTAAACTGAAATCGAAAAGTAAGTTTTCGGTCACTGTATTCCTTCCATTCTAGTTATCATTCGAAACCAAAAAAATAAGTGCGGTATTAGAGATGTTAACATTCCATATTAAATTAATTACACTTCTAAGTTTGTGATGACTACCCTTCATTATTTAATCCAATGGCTCTATCGCTCCTTTTAATTAAACTATTATTAATTACGAAACTTCAATTGAAGATATGAGCAAGATAAATACTTTATTTTTCAATAAAACATAGATAAGGCTGCTCTCTCTTGAATCCCCATTAACTCATCAATTATGGATTAGGATTTAAATATGGAATCTTAGCTAACCAAATTGCTCATTTTCGTTCAATAACTTGAAAAAACAACTGATATTTGTATCCTAATTCTTTAACTCGAATCCCTTTCAACCCAAAAGACGAACTAAGGGTCTTGAATCCTAATAATTAAGTCTATATCAGCAAGTGTTTGTTCTCTATCTCCCTTTATTTCCTTCAATACTATTTCATTTATATATCATTATCTCTATATTTTAATTCATTTTACTTTTATCTGCATTTTATTTATATAGAAACGTTTCATTTTAGTTGTTAGGAAGTTGTAATTTTCTGCAATTTAAAGTATTATAAAGTCCCCCAGGTTAGTAAAGAGAAAATCGCGAATAACCCGACGTCCCAAGATTCAGAGATTACAGTATCCAAAACGAAGTTTAAAACTGTAAGTTTGATTAACACATCAAAATTAACTTAATATTTAACTTAAAATGTTTGAAACCTGAGCTTTCTGAAACTACTATTTTTTATGCAGAACCTAAATTGTCCATAATATTTGACAGGCAATCTATATTTTTTATCAGTGTTAACCATAAATGCAATTTTTCTTTTAAAATGTGCATTATTAACACTATGCAATTAATATATTATTGAATATATATATTTATTGATCCGCTCAAAGTGGATTGAATTTTTATCCAACAAGTGTTTGAAGCTATTAAGTTAGCCTCTTGCGAAGACTATCGTTTCATACTATATTAAAAATCAAAAGCGAATTATATAAAAGTAAGGTAACATATTGAAGGTGAAAGTTAGGAAATGAAGGTTTACATTAAAAATTTATAGAATTAATATATTAGTATTTTTGGAAAAAAAATGAACAGAGAAATATTTATCATGACCAGTAAACCAAGGATACGCAATTATTTACTAGCACGTGAGCTATAGAATGTTATTATTTTGTATATTTAAAACTTTTATTAATTAAATTTCTTAAGAAATGCAAGAAATAATTCGTGAATCCAGTTTATAAAGATTGTGGAGTAAGTAAAATTTACCTATTCACATTTTCTTCGATGTTTAAGAAGTGTATTTTAGTTCATAGTTTTCTTAAAAATCCTGGACTACATGTAATCCTGTCTTTTTTTTAACTTTGAATTTTTTTTGGCAGACAAGCTATAACTTTACTTCAAATAATACTATGTAAGCTCTCGTTGTTATTATGAGTCAAACATCTTACACACCACTCTAAAGGACTATTTGAAGCTAATCTTTGATAAATATGTACAATTTTTGTCAAATGATTCAGGCTTTATGATATTCCGACACGAAATTTATGTAGCGGGGGTTTTCTCTCTTATCCAGGGATTTTTGATAGAAGCACGATGAATCTTTACCTGCAGAACATTTCATGTGCAGAAATTTTCATCTGTTGAAATGCTATGATAAAGATAGCATATATTAATTTTTTCCATTTCTTGAGCATCCCCTTCATTTAATTGCTCTTTGATATTTTTTGGGGGGTTTTAAGGTAGTTTATTTTAAAATAACGTAGGAGTTACTTCTTAAAATAACTTCTTTTTTTCCTCATCACTGATTCCCAAAAAGAACGCTGTTCATACCTGGCTGTGCAAACCAAAGATTTTGATCTTTGGTGCATACATTTTTTGGCTGTTTAAGAATTTATGAGTTTTAGCATCAATATCAGATAATACAGTTGTGCACCGGAAATCAGATATTTCTGACAATGACCGTAGTTTAGCTATAGCAATCATCTCCATTGTTCCTCATGTCTCAATCTGGTTTATTATTTGACAACAGTTTTTGTGGCCAAAACACCAAACGCCACACACACACAAATATATATATATATTCAATTAAGGATGAAGACTCACATAATTCCTTCTTATGAACTCACTGAGGGGCTTGTTCCTTATTTCATAATCAAACACATATCCAGTTAAAGTATCATTTACTCAGCAAACATATGTCTTCGAGGCAATTATATTCTATCAAGTGAAAAAGCATTATTGATATTATATATGTCACATCTTTGTCCAATTTATTGTATGAATTTTGAGTGTTGCGATGTACATATTTTAACACCATCGGAGATGCAACATAGTATATAGAGTTAATGTAACTTTTAATTTCATTGAAAGTTTTATTTGACAGGAATGGCATATTGAGGAACATTCCAGATATTTAACTACATCATATCCAATTTGTACAGCACTTCCTTCTTGTACAGTACGAATATTCACGTCAAACGGCATTGTTGCTTTTGATTTTATAATATTTTCGAAGAAGTACAAGGTTTTACTTTCTTCTCAGCATACGTTTTGATTCATGGGAAAAATCAATATTTAAGTCCAAATTCAAGTAATAAAGTAGCCTGTTTGCAACTGTCACAAAGAGTATATTTGTACATATCACGCAAAAAAATATTTTGGATAATGATATAATTTGATAAATTATCTTCTTCGCTGTAATCCACAGCTATTTCATTTTATATTAGAATTTTTTTTGTATAAAAATTCTTTTATTTTCATAAACTTCTATCACTTTACGAACCTTCATCAAAGTGTGAACAGAACTTTGATATGTGCTTATTATTAATAGTTTTTTTCAAGGCACCAACAATTATTAATTTTCAATTTAATTCAAATGTTTTCCTTATCGCTACAGTACAATATACACAAGCATGTTTATGTATAAAAATTAAAGAATTAATAGTTAACAATTAGTGTTTAAAAAGACCGCTCTATAAAGCCGAAACTAAATAAATGTTTCAAAAATATGTAACAAAAATTAATCAACAATATGAAAGCTGAATAAATCAGCAGATATAAGCAAACAATTAGAATGGAATACAGTCTGTTTGAAAATTTGAAAACAATTTTACACTGTTAGAAATAAATAGACAAGAAACCACAGGTTCGTTTGCTAGGGAAGAATGCCATCAAGATATAAATTCCATTGAACATAAGAATTATCATAACTTCGAATATTTTTAACGTATCTTTCTAAACGTTTGTGGAAAAATAGAAAATTTTATCAAGAATAATTTGGGTTAAAATTGTTATACATTTTTTTGACCAATACGTATTGTGCCCCTTTAAAAATAATGTTTTGCTTTTATTAATATTAATATTTTCATTTACATCCAAATTTTAACTACTTAGAAATTAATACAATTAATTTGTTATTTTCAAATAAATAAATAAGTGCTGAAGTTTCTTTTAAAATGTTTTTAACAAGTAAATTTGTTCAAAAATTATAATTTACACAAAAATAGTAAAGAAGTTAATAATGCAGAATATTTAGAAATTATTTTCTTATAGTTTTCCAGTTATTGCGTTATTGCATAAAGTTGGAATGTAAAATTCAAAAATATATCCAAGAAGCACGTAAACGAAATTTTGGCATATATATATATATATATATATATATATATATATGTACTTAGAGCTTTCAAATATTTTTCCCCTGAAGATTTAACCATATGTCTGTATTTAGTCATGTAAAAAATCATCTTTTTTTTCATTCTAACATTTTTACTGTATCCAATATTTTCAACCAATTTTTGCTACTATTTCCCTGTATAAATAAATTTTATGCGTGGTACATTCGATATCTGCTACATTTTTATGTATTTTCACTAGCCTACATGTTGAAATAACATATATAGTCCGTGCATTTTAGTATTGCATAAAAACGCTAATATAAATCTATCTATGCTTTTTTCTGCATTATAATAAAGTAATACATAGAGAAAAACCTAAAACGTTTACTTCTATTTTAAAGATAACTTATGTGAAATGTATATGTGTAGGAAATTTTATGGAATTCTCCAAAAATGTTAGTTTGCTTTCACAAATGTGCAAACGATGCAGTAATACATATTCTTATTTAACAAAAAAAATTAAGAAAATATATTTTGTTCACGCACAAAAATAAATAATTTTAACATGCGTCAAATATGTTACTTTATCAATTTTTTCGGAATTACTTATTTCGTGCATTTATATATTTCTAGTTTGTATTATTATATGTTATTTATATTTTTATTCAAGCTATTATTGTCCTTACAGAAAGCCAGGAGAAAAAAACTATAAGTTTTATTCATACGAAGGCAATTTTTAAGTGTAGTGCTAAGTTTTATGTTTTATTAAGAGTAATCCATACACAATAGTATATGTCGAAATATCCCGGAAAGGTATTTAAATCATTCTTTATGATTCTACTCAGTCAAGTGTTTTAGACCTTTCAAAAATTCAGTTTAAACTATCTTTTTTTTTAATATGGTCCATTTTTATTAGTAAAGTGCAGGGCGCTTGGAAACACCCATGTAAACGCATACACAAGCACACACAGAGAGAAATATTTCAAAAGTGAAAATTCTTCTGAATAATTTGTTATAACTCTTGTCAGCGGCATATATAAATTTAGATAAAATAAATAATGAAGGAATTATTTCTCGATGTTTCTTTCGTTTATATGTGGTTCATCTGAAAGCCCATTTGTTTTTCTTTCCATATCATTACCGTTTCTAACATTCATGACTTATATGCTGAATTGTTTAGGTAAAATCATCATGCAAAATGAATCGCCTTTACTTTTTTATCTTTTTTTTTTGAATAATATTATGTTAATTTTCTCACTCACTGCCTTACTTCATAAATTTCCTTTTTTTCTATTTTTTTTTCAATTCTTCTACAATCTAACAAGTAAACGATGGAATAGTACATCCATTATAAAGCATCGAAACATCTGTCAAGTGACTCTTTTTTTACGCATGTAAAAATGAAGCAATATGAGGTCTCGCAACTCTGTTCTTTTCCCATCAAATTAAGCTTCAAAAAATTACTCCGGGGTAATCAATTTTAGAGATTTTGTAGTAATCCTAAGCGAATCTAGATGGAAATTTGATTCACTGCCTTGTGACTTCGTTTGTCTGAGATAAAACAAAAGAGACATTTTTCAAATTTGAAAACAAACATTTTGTTATATATTTTCCCTTTTTTTGTTTTATTTGTAAATATTTATGGTAAGAAGTAGCGTAGAGTGGCGTTAATGAAAATCTGATATGCATTTCATGAGAGAAGATTTTTTTTTTGAAACAAAGACATATGTTAAAATATCCCTATTGTGACTTTGGGTGGTAAGAAAATATGTTATAAATTCCTGGATAGAGATATACTTTTTCCATTTAATCTTCAGTAATTAATACTTGAACTCTTTTTTAATCCATACACTGAAGACCAAAATATTATTTCTACAAAAATAATTTAAATAAGTGCTCATGTGCTTTATGAAGGATGTATTGTGTTGTTAGAGAAATTGATCATAATCTGTTTGGTACAAATCTTTAATATCGATAACTTTATTAGACATTTTAAAAACAAATATTAGATAAAAATATTATATGGTTATATAATACTGAAGACTATATTTTCTTGTGGTGAATGGAGAACAAAATTTAAGCAATTTTCTTAAATTAGTTTTAATCTGTTTAATGCATTTAACGATTGATACCAAACTTACGCCTTAATTGATATTTTTAGATATTATTCCTATACCGTTATTGATTCAATTTAGAAATACACCTATTGCAACATGTAATAAATATATTTTGGATTTAGTATTTCAATTAATTAATATGTGTTAAACATGTTTATTTTTTTAAAATTGATTTGAAAATATATAAAGTCAATAATGTCAAGAATAAGAATGCTATTGCCTAGTAAGTTTCCTTGTTTAAAATGATCGAGAAAATAAAATTGATTTAAGTGGAATTTCAATTTTAAATTTTAATTTAATATTTACATTGGCTATTCTATCATTTTTTCATCAGAATAGAGATTTCTATCGATATACAATATTTTGTGCTTATTACTATTGGAAATATATTCAATTTATAATATGTTATAGAAAATAATTCATTGAATGTATGAATCGAATAATTATATGATTATTTAAGACAGTAATGTAGATATATATTTTACAGGTATGATATAATGGCGAAATTAAATTCTTAAGTATTTTGACTGATGAAACTATGGATGAATAGCTATTAATAAAAAAAAATACATTTTTACTATTGTTTTGAATTAATAAAAATAGTTCTAAAAATTATTTTTTTTAATTCAGTAAACAATATTGAAATTTCTGTTTTCATTTCATTCAAATAGATTACTTTATTTTTGTATTTCTCGAAATAATACGAGTGCAAAAATACTTCAATGTGAAATTTGAAAAGTTACATATTTTTGTTCAAATGAAAGAAAATTCTTAAAAAATAATAATTTTGAAAGAGTTAGTAAATATTTCTCTCTGTATGCGTAGGAAGGGTGATATAGATATTCGTTTATTGATTTTTGAATTAATAACTAGACACTCATGGGGAATTTTTACTGAAACAAGTTTATGAATAGTTTTATATTTAAAGCTAAATTGGAACTTTTTATATATTTTGCATGATGACTGAATTCAGTCACGTTTCTGTAGAATCGCTCTTATAATTTGGTAGGTTCAATATTTTACAGAATTATTAGATTTTATCCATGCCTCTTATTAAATAGTTCTTTAACTTTTTTTTCTTACAACGAAATTTAAATGCAAAATATATTCGTGTTATTGCTTTAATTTTTAAAATTAAACTCCACAATAAAGTTTTGCAGAATTTCTAAAAGTTAAGCAATAATGAATATCATGGAAAATGGAGTTCCATAAGACTCTCGGAATTTAAAATAAACTATTTTTACTAAAATGTTATCAAATAATCGGAGAAGAGCTTATAATTAAATTAAAGGTTTTACTGCTACTTAAGGCTTGAAATTTCTGATCTTAATTTTGAATTTGAATATTTTCAAAGCTATTGGAGAGAGTAAGATAAAATGTTGATTTTAAGTGCTTTATGACTCGAGAAATTCAAATATCTTATAATTTTGGTATGCTACATTTAAATTTATTTCTTTTCTTAATAATCATTTTTTCATGATAGCTGTACTTTTACAATTTTTTTTATGCTTTCAGAATTGGGAAAAGTTATTTATTATTTGGTGCAAAGTGATTCGTAAAGAATTGAGTAAAAATGTTTTAGAATTAAATGTTTGAGATACATTTAACACTAAGAGGCTGTTATTTATATCTTCACAATTTAAAAATATTAAAGTTCAATTACAGGAATCTTTAAAAGGAAACTAATTTCAGGAGAAGAAATTCAAAACACGGAAAAACCCTACATAAACAAAGAGAAAATTCTGTTTTAAAAATTTGTTGAATATGATAATACGTTTCAATAAATAATTAATTAATTTCTTATTTAGTTTCCTTTGAACCCCTAACATTGATATAAATGGTGTTTATCCTCAGTGAGAATTGCGAAAGTTAATATGGATGTTTCATTTATTTTGACTACTGTACCAGAAACATTAATGTATTCGAATGAATAAATAACAACTGAATTAATGTTGTACAGGAATGATTTACCAGGATTTGAATAAATTATTCTTGATAGATTTTAAGAAAAAAATAGATTTATATTGTTATGCTGTATTTTAATCATATTTGTTCTTATTTTAATATATACTTAAAACAATTATTCTCTTTTTAAGATGTAATTATGAAATGCATAATTTGTAAAATTTGTATGAAAATGACGAGAGTGAAATCAGTATAAACTTTATTTTGATAATACAATGAAAATAAAATTCTGAAACTGTTATTAAAAATAACTCTTTATGCATTTAAAATAAAAATGAACAAATTTCTATGTTTTTTTTCTTTGCACCCACAATAAAGTCGTGGCAATACTAAATTAGAAACCCGTATCACTAACAAATTTTTCTTAATATCAAAAATAATTTTAAATACAATTTAGTATATAAGACCAAAATGCTAATTCTACGTTTTAAATAAAATCTATAACAAGCTTTTATGAAAATCTCGAAGTCTCATTTACTGTGTTAAATGAGTGATGTCTTTCTGAAATATCGCTACTTATTAATAATAACAATAACAACAAACATGCATTATATTCTGAAACTTTAATTTTAACAAAATGAAGTAAAGAATTCTAAAAGATTAAAATAATAAATTTATACGGAAGCATAAGGCCTCTTTTGAATTTTATCAAATCCCTTTACAAATATGTACGGTTTTGATTCCTCAAGATAAAAATAATATTTCAGTTACAGATTGTACTAAAAAATTGATGGTATTTAATATCACCGTTCTAACACATGCTAATAAAAAATTAATTTTACAAGCACTTCGAAATGTTTAATAGTTTTTGGATTACATTTGTAATAAGATAATAAATGAAAGTAAAATTTCACATTAAAGCAAACAATGAATATACCGAAAGCGTATAAATGATTTTTTTTCTCCTTTTGAAAATTTAAGTTTAAGAACTAGATCTTGCAATATTTACTAAATGTATTAATCGAGAATGCATTTTCTAAATATAAAATTTTTAATTACCAAATTTTTACATCCTGAAATACTCTTCCATGTTTCTAAAAGCTTTTTATGTAAGTAAGACTTTACAACTTCGTTTGGAGGATACAATTATTAAATAGGAAGATTATTCTTTTAGTTTTATTAGCTATTTTTAATTGTTTTAAAGCACCTCGTTAAATTTCCGAATATACCTACAGTGATATCTAAACTTTTTATTTTCAATTTACCCACAAAAATGATGTATAAGGTTTATTCTTGCTGTGTTTCAGGTTAGAAATTGTGATGGATCAAATTCGAACAGAAATTATGAGTGATCGAGTAAATAAGGGTTTTGAAAGAGCATAAATAACTTTATTTTGGCTCACTCATCTATTAAAACGATGTCTTAAATTTAAATGAAATTAAAAAAAAATTTAAATTAATGTAGGTAATTAAAGTGACACATTCCAGCTCAAAAAACATTCAAATTGAGAACATAAAAATGTATGTGAAATTTGAAATAAATGCTTAAGTGCTTGGAATAGTTTAATATTCTTTTTTCCGTATAAACTCTCGAAACTGAATTATAAAATTTAATATTTTGTATTTAAAGGAATATTAATCTATTTAATAGTTTGTTGTAATATTTGTGAGAGATCGAAAGTAATTATTATTTCACAAATTCAAAACAAATTATTATTATTAGTAGTATTTTTAAAATTATTATTATTAGTAGTATTTTTAAAATTATTATTATTATTCATAAAAGGCTTTTCCTTAGAAGTCATAAAACATGACACTAAGCAAAATAAAAGAATGGCTAGATTTAAATGAACACTTATAAATACAATGAAAATTTTTCTACTTTAATATTACATTCAAAAGCCTTTTTATAACGAAATAATTAGCAATTTAAGATACACTTGTTCAATTGCTTAGAAAATAACTAAGCAACAACCTTATAAATGTAAAGGAAAATTAAAGAAAACTCTTTGAATTTCTTGTTAGTAATTTGTTTTTTTTTTTTAATTTTTAGTTCAACAGATTTTCAAAATATGAATTAAAAAATAATATATTAATAATATTAAATTATGATTCAATAAATGTTATTAATGTTTGTTTAATTTTACTATGATGTAAGATATTAAGTTGGAATTAAAATAATGAATAAAATATAATTTTATACATTTAATAAATATACACATTATTAAAATAGGCAATAAATATATTCTGTAACATTCTTGACAATAATTGCTAAAAAAAAAGAAATTTATAATTAATTTAAATTCATTTTCTAAATTCAGTGCTTAAAGTATATTTGTAATATTTTCAATAAATATTAATAAGTGTTAAAGGTCTTTAGTTCATCGAAATTAATCAATTTCGAAACCTAAGAAATTAATAAATATTGCTCAAATAATTATTAACAGTAGTCTAAGTAAATATAATGTGAACAATCAATGAAAATCAATATAAGTTGTACTGCACAAGAATGATTTTAGGTTTAACGAAGAGGTCTAAAAATACTAAGTATTTTAAACAATCAACGTCATGATATCCTTAATAATAATTAATGTTAATTTTTTTTTTGCTTCCAGCGATTCATATACAAAGTTCTTATTTAAGTAGAAAAACATCTTTTCGTCGCTTTCTTTTCCTATCGTGTAAAAATTCATATCTCTGTATAAGATTTATTCTGTTTTAGAACTAAGATAGATTCAAGTTTTAAAACTAAACAATATTTCTATTTAAAGATACTTTTATGATTCCGTGGGACATAACCATGAATTATTTTAAGCATTTCAAGTACGCTTAAATATATAAACAATTTTAAAAGAAGTAAAGGCATTATGGCCAAAAACTTTCTTTTGACACTTTGGTTTAGAATTAGAATTTTTGGCTTAACGTATCCACGCTAGATTAATAGTCAGTAAGGATACTTTTGAAAGAACTTTTCCTTTAAGTTTTTAAAAGAGATTTTTGAAGATAAAAAAATGCAAAATTGGAATTATTTAAGTGGACTCAAGTTGTTATTGTACACTATAAATGTTGATACATTCCTTTGTTTACAAGACTCAATAGTAATTGTTTCAATATTGTAATATTCGGTACAAATATTGCTTTAATGAAAGTTCTCTTAAAGCATTATCATACATTAATATTTACTGAATATTTTTTCTCAAATTGTGCTCGAATATATGACAAACTGTTTAAAAATATAATTTTATTGCTATATTATCACTATATAACGTACATTAAAATATCTATTGTATAATTGAAAGAATATTTTGTGGATATTAATGAAAAATGTTAAAAGACAATGAGAACTTCATACACCGAGAAATAACAAAGGAATGTATTAGAAATGAAGCACTTCAATTAAAATGTGTAATTAGGTTGATTTCCTTTCTTATACGTACAAAAGAAATGTGTTGATTATGATTCATTCAGAAATGTACTCTTGTATTCGTTAGTTGTAGAGAGTTTCATATTTTTGAAATTTTTTTTATAATATTTGAGAATGTTTTTGAAATATCCTTTTGGAACACAATTGAGACCAATCGAGAAGAGAATCGTGATCTTAAAACATTTTTTTTTCTAGGGGTAATAGTAATGGAAATTGGAAAATAAAATTAATCACAAAGAATAAAATAAAAAGCAATGAAAATGAAACAGGTCTATAGTATTTTTTCTGGAAACGCTGAAAAAAAAAACAAAATTTAAGGAAATTTCAGACTTTTAAAGCGATATAATTCTGAAGTATCTTTTCCAAAGAAGTGTTTCATGTTATTCGGACGTGAATTGATAAAATGTGTGCAATCATCAAGGCGGAATTCACATTTACTTATGCAATGTTTTAGGCACACATAAATTGATTAAAGCTACTTATTGAAGATAATTTTTCAAAATATTTAAGTTAGATCTGATACTTTAACAATTCATTAATGATCATTTAGGGAAATGTTACTATAAGAGAAAAAAAATGGTTCATATTTTTTACTCTATGAAATGCATTTCAAATTAGTTTAAAAAATTCAAAATTGAAGCTGGTACTTGCTGATACATATTTTTTAGAGAAAATGGAAAAGTAGTTAAAGAAAGTGATTAGTATTTCAACCATTTTGTAGAATGCAGTTACTTAGAAGTTCCATTGAATGTATTTAAAAAACAACAGCTGAATACTGATAAAAATTTTCAAATTCTACAGTTTCTTTATAAAAAAAACGGAGAAAAGCCAAATTCTTAGCTTTATTAAAGATAATAATTCATGTTTGAGAACTTCCCACCCAAATCTAATGTTTCCTTAAATTTTAGGTTCCAATTAACAGCTAGATCTACTAAGTGGATTAAAAAGCATTTCGGTAGCTAAAACCTGAACAAGGAAAGATATTTACACATATTTATAGGTTGTCCTGGAAATAATTCAACCGTAATATTATACTGTATAATAAAAGGCGTAATCAAATTTTAATGCTTTCTTTTTTTATTTGTACAAGCTGTAAATGTATGATCTGAGATTTTTACATGTAAACAGAGTGTTTACAAAGAAGATGATATAGCTTTAAAAGGTGATTGTACAAACAAACAAACAAACAAAAACTCATCTGAAGTTCACTTCACTTTTTATTTAATTCTATAATATACAGATAAATATAATCATACTTTTTTATTTCTTATTGTGTCACCTAATCATGTAACAGAAATTGTGAATAAGAATTCTATAATACGTGAAAACCTTTTAATAAATGATTAATATGTTTTCTCGAAGATATTGATTGTTGAATTATCGTTAGTATAATTTAATCTCGAAAAAAATAATAACTATGTTGAATAAAATTTCTTTGGAAAATTATTAGCCTTATCTACATAAAAAATTCAAAATATTAGCAAATGAGGTACTTTTTATATTTGTATGAATTATCTACATAAGTATACGAATAATCATTATTAAACTTTAATCATGTATTTAATTATTAAAATTATTCTCTTTATGATTACGATATCACGTAAGAGTCACGCAATAACATATAGAATAATTTATTGCTAATAATTTAAAGGAAAATCAACTTTTACGCTAATTAATAAAATAAAATGAAATATTTTACATTTGTAAGTAAAATACATATTTTTGAATTAAACGTTTCAAAGCTAGTCATTTAATTATTTATTAAAGTAAACATACCAAATAAAAAATTGTTCTTGTGCTCCTGTACTTGGAGCTACAGGTTTCTATTCTATAAAAGCAGCGTAAGTATTTTATCTTTTCACCGACTCTTATAATTGTTGTTGTACTTGAAAGTATGCTTTATGTAATTCGTTATTCTCTTTCTGATATAATCTCTAACCCTTTCAATGGAGTTATACCAATGCTTGACTAGTCGGACATATCCGTTGCAGGGGAGGTTTGGTGGTTGTTATCGGCATTAGACTTGGACAGTAGCTTTCATCTCGTTTTCAGATCAAAAGTAATGCTTTTTGATACCTGAGAAAAGTGCAAAATCGGCTACTACTACACTGTACTGCTTCAACCTCATTTCCCTATTGGCTTCAGTTCTCAATTCACCATTGACTACTAGAAAAAATGAAAACAAATGCATCACATAGAGAACACTTGGAGCTTCAAAATACAATAATTATTTCTAAATTGGGTTATAAATAAACATTTATGGACTTTGAGATATCATTCGTAGGATAGTATTTAAATTTTTCAGGATTCAAGGATGAGGTTTAAATCGTTCATTCAGAGTTCTGTCAGTTAAAATGCAACAAATGGTTTTGTCGTTTGAAAATTTGCCCATCATCAATTAGTTACTTTGTAAATAAATTTTCCCATTATTATCGTTTAGAAAATGTTTTAATTTCTTTATAGAATATCACTGCCTCATTAATTTTACTAGATTAGATGCTTGTTTTCATGTTATTGTGAAAGAACTGAATTCAGTATAAATAAACAGCGTATTGAATGCTAAAAGAGAAAGAGTTTCTTGCATGCAGGGGGAAATACAACATAATCACATCACACTATTTTACACAAAATAAATAAACGTTCATACTTATTTTTTCTAGGGTACTGTATGCATATTACTTATTAAGACCGTAAAGAATAACGACTTCGATCTGTTTATTCATTAAAATTACTTTGGATAGTAACAGACACTAATTGTGGGAAAAAAAGGATGAATTTTTCAACTAATTTTTTTTTTTAAATTTAATAACTTTTCCTTAAAAGGTTGAATAGGACTACAATAATTACAGTTTTTTTTACTTGTTTAGAGTAAGAGAATCACGCACATAGCTCGAAGCAAAAAAAAAATTAATGCTAGTTTTTGATGCGTTTATCATGAGTAATATAGATAACTGAACAACATCAATTTCTGAATGCAATATATCTGGCAATATTTTAAATTATGGGTGCCTTTTAGTTTCTTATTACTGACAACCATTGATTCTGTTGTAGTATAGGTATCTTTGGAAGGAAGCACTTTATTTTAAGAACATAAGAATAAAGTTTCTGTTTTCTAA
Organism: Nephila pilipes; assembly: GCA_019974015.1. Classification (NCBI taxonomy): domain Eukaryota; kingdom Metazoa; phylum Arthropoda; class Arachnida; order Araneae; family Nephilidae; genus Nephila; species Nephila pilipes. The sequence goes on along the minus strand of BMAW01001909.1, from coordinate 90,034 downwards.
TATTCAAGAAATAGCTGAGAAGTATTGAAGTTATTTAGCATGCATTGTTTTGATCGTAGAATTCAAAGAACTACAGGACACTAGAAACTCGGAAATTTGTTTTGTAATAAAATATCATGAGAGAAATGAAAAGAACTTACCTATGGGATCAAAGATATTTACTTCAGATTGTTTAGAATAGTTTAATATTGAATAGCTGCTGTATTTTGAGAAAACTAATTGTTGCTCGGCTATAGCTGTACATTGATAAATTAGAGGAATCTTATTTGGAAATTTGTATGGAAAAAATAGATGGTATTTAAGAAAATTGTAGCAAATGCAAAAAAACACACCTTTTGTCAACGCAATTAACTGTAGCTTTCTATTAGGTCTTTGGAGTAGTGAGTCATTCATTAATTGATATCTACATGAAAAAAACATTCATTCATATAAAAAAAATTTAAATTAGTACTTTTTGAAAAAAAAAATTACATATCTATTTCAAATTTGAAAAATATGACAAGAAGGGCAATTATTATTTTTTATGGCTCATGAAATAATTCTTAACTCAATAATTTATACAATATTTTTCCGATTTGAGTATAACAATAATATCGATTATTGTAATGGTGATTTCGGAACAGTAACAAAATTAAATGAGCAATTAATAAATCACCTTCTTTTTCTCACGTTTTAACTAATGCCATTCTCGCCCAAAGCAAAGACTCTTAGTGACGACTTTTAAACCAAGCTAAAAGGACTCGGATAGCAATAGAGTGCTATATTAGATCACTTTCTTTAATTCCACACAGTATCCAGTGGAGACAACGAGGTTCAGTAGCAGAAAGTTTTAGTTATGCTACAGTCTTTGGGGTACAAGAAATATTAGAAACATGATTCCATTCATTCGTCGTAAACCTGTTTATGAGAATGACCATTATTTTATCCAAAAAAAATCCCTTAACCTAAATTAATAATAATTTATATACATATTGTTACGAAAACTTCCTGGGTGCACGGGAGAGAAATCAAGTCCAACTCGGATGATAAGGACAAATGACACTTTATTCACAAATCTTCATGATGACACATAAGTAGCAGAGCTTGGACAATAACAGTAAAAACAGATACACTTCACATTTATAGGTTAGCGACTCAGATACAGGATTAAAAGAGCACTTTTAAGGGTAGTCGTTGATATAGCAGCGACGTTCAGCTCACCAGCTAATTAGTTCTCATTACAGACATCCTCCGCAATAATACTATGCACTCCAATGGTTGCAGATACATTCTGCTTCTTCGTAAATTTACCCGGTACGCTTCCCCTCCAAGTGCCGAAGGCATCTAGCCGATTTTCTGATCGATCTCTGTAACAGAGACTCAAAAAATGGACTAACTCCATAAACTGACTGATTCTTTGACTCTCAGAATCTCGGTGTATCCATACCTCTTCCGGCCAGGCGTGACGTCACACGGAAAATTCATGAAAAGTTCGCAATTTTTTTTCCAATTGATATTTCATCTAGGTTCCAGCATATTCGGGTGCATTTAATTTGTAATCTATGTCACCAAGTTTCTCGGCAAATCACTGAACTGATCGCCAAATCCGTCGCCAAGGCTTAGGGGCCATTGCTTTAACATTGCTTGTTTTCTTATGACATATCTGTAAATGTTTCTTTTCCTTCAGAAGAGAACCGCAGCAGGGACGCACCACCTCATATTCATAACAATATATATATATATATATATATATATATATATATATAACATAATTATATATTTAATTTATTTGTAGATAATATAGTTATAATTATTTGCTTTTGTATTCCAAATAAAAATAATAGTAAATTCTCCAATAACAGTAATTCTTTACATAAAAATGTATTCATTTACATATTAATTGATTTGTTACAATGATTTTAATTGAACTTATATTGTTATATTACATGAAATTGATCAAATTGACTAAATGATATGCGTTTTATTGTTTTTATAAATATTCTCTGTTGTATTCAGTACAAGATGTTAGGAATGAATTGAATGAGAATGCATTGTTAAAGACATATTAAAAGTTACAAGTTTCGGTAAATAGTCTGAAATTTCAATAAGTATTAAAAGTTCATTTATTAATTACAGAGAACTAATTTGCGAAACATGATATACATTTAATTTAATTTCTACAATGAGTCTTTTAGTTCTTCCTTCTAATGTATCGATTTAAAAGGTCTTAGTAAGTATTTATCTAATAAAAAACGTTAATTACGTTAGACATTTCCTGATTTAAATGCTTTATAAAACTTATTTCAAATTTTAATAGTTTGTGTATTTTAATTGTGCATGGTATTTTATGTAATTAACATTTATCACTTTCTCTATGTTATTATTATAATGCGATTAATTATTACAAACGTAAACATCTCATAAAAATTTCTAACCTATAGCAATTAATTTTCATAATTAACCGAAACTTAAGCAAATTGACTTTCTAATCTGAGCATATTTATTTTCTAAGAAAACTGAAAGACCTGCTGAAATTTTCCATCATGAAGTAAAAGCCACTTGTATCTCTTTGGAGCCATTAATTTTTCATGGTTTTGTTTACATTACATTTTTCTCAAGCAATAAATAGAATACTCACCCAAAGCTAGAAATATCAGTAACCATCTTGCTTGAGGTGAAATATTTAGGGTCCATATTAGTCCTATAGAAGAAGACGTACGTCTCACAAAGTAGGGCAGGATCCCATATCGTGGGTGATAAAATTCTTCCTTGGAAACGAAACGTTCTTGACTTTTACACGATTGGTGATATAAATTGCAACGACCTTGTCCCGTATATTGTCGTTGGAGGCTGGATGAAAAACGGGCCTTTCATTTATTCTGTTATGAACATTACGAAACCGAGTTCTCTTAAGAGATAATTTTTCTTGTCTTGAGGGTTTAGTTTCCCCTTTTTTTTCCCTGAATGAATTGTGCATCTAAAAAGATTTAGAATAATACTTATGTGTCATTTAAACATATAGGTAAGTAGTACAAAAATAAAAGTAAAAGTTTACAAATATTGCTCTACATTTCACTTGTTTCTACAATTTTATGTTTTATAAGTAGTGTGTTTATTTGTCGAAACCTTATACATACTAGTGTACATCTATATTTCTATGTATTTATATATATTGCCCGACATAGAAAAATGCAACAACTTGAAGATTCGGCCTTATTAATATGCAAATTATGGAGAATTCTTATCTAAATAAGTTATGTATTTGAAATGTAAGTTAGTCGATTTTCTCTGTTTCTAGGGAACCCAGAATTTCCAGAAACTCTTCGTTCCATAAAACTAGTTTGAAGTAAGAGCACACTCGTATTTATACAGACAGCACATAGAATTTGAATCATATGGAACAAAGAATTAAGAGTGAATTATTGGGAAAGACAAAGTCCATTTAATCGTATACTATGACATAAGGTTCGAAGTATCCAAAGAGATGCGGTGGGGACTCAACAATCAAATACTCTTAACAATCTGAGGAATATGAGGGAAATTATGGATATTTCAATATCTGATAGAATTGTTTATTGATGTTAAACTAAAAGTGGCCTACACACAAGGCACCAATTACGAAGATTGTCGTTATAGTCAACCTAACGACGTGAATTGATGGGATGAACCAAGCCACTTGGGCGGCTTAATGACACAATTTGTGGCACAATTATCAGTTCTGTTTTTTTTTTTTTTTTTTTTTTTTTTTTTTTGTGATGATATATGCCGTGCGAGAGTCTGAAGGATTCGAGGAAATGGACTATCCTACTACTTTTGTTGGACGCATACTTCTCTTCAATTTAGCATAATACTTTTGGAATGCTTATTGTATTCAATAGGACATCCCTAATACGCATCACATGCATTCTGATGACACGACAATAAGTTAATGAGGTGCTGCAGACATCCCTGCCACCTTACATACAGCGGCTGAAATATGCTATTTTCCTATAAAGCAACTTAGTACCCTGCATTGATTAGCAGGTAGGCCTTGAAGCATGTCCAGTTACTTGCTTGATCAGCAATATCTTTTGATTTCTCCCTAATCAAGTATATCTGAGGCACGATTTTTCATCGTTTGCTTGACCAGCTACAACCTTAATCGGAGAATGAACTATGGAGGGTGGTTCAGAGTATATCGGGTTCCATTCCGCATGACACTATCTGCTTGTTAATTGAATTTGCACTTTGTAGGGTTGCTGCTTGCATCACATCCAGATGTTGTCCTGATTCTTAATGATCTTCCTGAAATTATACAGGTGTGTTAAAATAATATTCATGTAAATGAAATTGTTTACGTATGTATTATTTGGCTAACTTCAATTTTTATCAAAATTAACATTCTATTCACTCTTTCACGGGGTTAAATTATAGAGAGAATGGGGGAGGGAATCAAATCTTTAGCTATTTTTATTAAATAATTTAGTTTCAGTTGTTAAACAATATTTTGATACAAATATCTTCTTCGCTTTATTTAAATGACTCTGCTTTTACTTTGATTTTCATGTTTTGAATGAATTACTGAATTACATCAATGTAATTTTTAACAATAATTCCTTGTCTCAGTTTTACAGAAATTCGTAGAAAATAATCTAAATAACTTATTACATAAATTACAGAGGAATTAAATTAGTAGAAAAGAAGAAAATAGTTAAGTTGCTATACAGATGATTATATTTCTTTTTATAAAGATTTCAAACTTTATTTTTTATTTTAATGCACTACTTGTTAAATTTGTGTGGATATATTATGAAGTAGTATACATTTCAGTGTTACTCTAAGCCTTACATAAAATTGATCTCGAGAAATGCGCAAATTTTAATTTAATTTTTTGTATGTGTATTTAATGATTCCTATTTATTATTATAATGTTTTATATTTTAATTTTTTTTTATTCTTTTAAAACTGGAAAAAAAGTTATCTATCAGTTGCTATAAGCTTCTTTAAAAACATTGTGAAAAACACTTTACTACACAAGTAGGTGTGTCAGTGAGAGCCGCATTTTGATTTTCCGTATATTATAAAGATCTACATCATAGTTATATAGTATTAATGAATAATCTGGTTACATATTATACGAGTACACAAGATCTTGAATGCTATGTATACTATACATTCATTACAAATGTAATAATATTAAGAGAAAGAAATAAAAAAAAACAATTATTTCCAAATTTTAATAATAAAAATTAAATAAAAAGCATTAATAGAAAGTATAACTTTTAAAGAATACATTTGACCAAAATTTTGATATGTAGCATAGGATTTGTCATTGTCGTCTGGAGCAATTATCGTAATCAAGCGTGAAAGGTATCTCAAATTTACGAGCTTTATTATGGAGCGTAAATATTCACACGTGTTACAATGATGATTAAAATTAGACGGCAAGAGGTTTTTTTAAGTGTGGAAACTTTGATTCTGGCATGAGTTCTTGTAATTAAATTGCAAAAGTAGAATTATATTGCATTTACAATGATTGATCAACTTTCATTCCTAATAATCAGTTACTCAACACCGTTTCATCAAATATTTTTTTCAGAAATTCGAAATCTATCTTTAATAACATCACAAATAAATTAGTTTGCAAAATATGCAAATGAAAGTATTAAACTTTTCAAAACTTCAAATATTTGTTTGAGTTCTTGTAGTCCTTATAATTTCTTTTGTATTTGTATAGCTTTTCTTATTTTATTTTAATTTTGTTCGCTTTTACTCCTGAAAATGACTAAATATTAAGTTCTTATAATTGTATACAGAAAGCATAAATTTAGATTAAAAAATAAATACAGTTTGTGATAAATCAATAATATTTCTCCCTCTCCTTGTAAAGCCAAATTAGGTTTTGCTCATGTTGCAGCATATCTTCCAAGAATTTTAAAACAGAAAGACAATTTTTATTTTCTAATTCTCGGTAATTCTTTTCTTTTTCTTTTAAAAGTATCATGATAGGATTTAGGACTTTCATAAATAGGCTCAAGGCATTCAAATTGACTGCCATAGACTTCAAGAAATTAAATAGACTTCAAGGATAAATCACTGGACAATTCATTTGTTTCATCATTTATGCGACAATCTTCTCCAAAGTTCTTAAATTAACGATGTGTTTTGGCATTTGATCTAATTAGCTTCACAACCTGGAATTCAATTTATCTTCCATACATTTTCGTATTTGAAATACTTTATGTGAGATGCTTGCAGTGATTTATGCAACGAGGAATTTTAGAATTCTTAATTAAGAGACCAATCAGAGACTTTGGGTTTCTTTAGCATTGCAACCGTTCCATCCATTGCAACTCATGCCAAATTTATTGCGAGGCAATTCAAACCTCCTCTCTCTCTGTTCATTATTAAAGGGAATTTCAAAACATGAAACTACGAGTCTTTCGGAATAAGCTTCTAAGTCTAACATTAATTCCTTCACTTTTTACGTTTACAAATTTATTAAGGAAACTTAACTAAAACGTAGCTAAACTATGTACTAAACACTTTTTTCCGAATCACACGTCAAAACAATCCCAACTATTTGTATTTTTATAAACAGCTTTTTTTCTTTTTCTCTAATATGGCGCGCAGTTGTATGACATAGCATAGGAACTCCTGCAATCGATTTATGTAGTTGCGCATTATCTGGATAGCTATTAATGTGCCTTAATTACTGCATCTTAATAAATTCTCATTCTCTATATAGAAATTTAGCGTGAGAATTTGTCCAAATTAACAAATAATAGATTCGATTGTTATGTCATTTTCTCAATTTAATGAAAGCAAGAGGGTTTTATTTGAAGACTATGCGGTAAAAACGAAAATTTTTCTGTTCGGTACTTTAAATTCAAAGGATATTAAGTTGATAAATGTGGATGACTTATTGGATGATATCGTTGGTGTCAAACTGCTCACTTCGTAGTTTATAATTCTAACTTTTCAAATAGGATTCAGTGACTTTTCACTTTTGTTAATAAAAGCAAACTTTTCAGCTAAATCTTCCTGAAAGATTTTATTATCTTTTTCATATTTTAATTTTTTTATATATCCTAAAGGCATTCTTTTAAAAAATATAAGTTAACAAAATTCATATGACTAAAATTGAAACAAAGTAATTAAGTTATTTTGCAGGTGAAACAATTATACTCCATTTCTAAGTAAAAATTATGCAACAAAAAATTACATATCTGCGCATATCCTGGGAGTCTTAAATCTGGGAATTAGTGGCAACGGAAACGCAATTGGAGCAGATATAAGTAAAAGTTTCTGAGAAATATAAAATAACTAAAACCTAAACTCCATTTCTTAAAAATTTTCTGTATGAGAGGTATTTATGTTCTTTATTAAGTAGAAGTTAAATAACAGTCTACTTGTCAAATATTTTTAAAAAAGCACAAATTAGGACTCTGCTTAGTGGAAGGTTATTACTTAAACGCAATGTGATAACATATAACATCAAATGTCTCAGACATCCATTCAAGTTACGGGACTGTTTCTAAAACTCCCATGACTCAGAAATTTTCAAAGAGATTTTCAAAAAATTTGAAATTTAGGTTAATTTTCAGACGAGAAAGTAGATATATGAAACATTTACGCCATCATTATTGTAAAACTTTTTTCTATAAGATAATCAACTGTATGTGTGTATTAATTAATTAAATTAATAAATCCATTACCTTAATAATTTAGCATCCCTTGAGCAGCTAAGAATAATTTAAATTTTGTTTTACTACGGTAAGAATTTCGAAATTTAATAAAGTTGTTCATTTTTGGGTGATTTAATTATTGATTCATTAAATTTATTGAATAAAAGAAAGACCAATACTAACCATGACCATTAACACTCAAAATTTATTTGCTATTTATTAATTATTAAGTTTTTGAAGCATGGATATCTTATTTAATATCACTGAATGCTTATATTTCCTTATTTTGTAGCAATTTAAAAATAAAGATAACTTTAAATAACTATTAAGTGTTCAACTCAACGATGTTGAGCAAAAATATGAGTATTGCACAATAGACATTAATATATCTACAAAAAGGTGATTGTGGTTTAAGTTAAAGTACACAAAAATTAAAATCTAAATATAGAAGTCTATTCAAAAAGGGATTCAAATAAAATAATTATTTATCAAAGCATTTAATATCACAAAACTCATTATAGGCAAATAATTGATCATTTATATATATATATATATATATATATATATATATATATATATATATGGCCACCCATGTAAAGCTAATACGGTTCATGAAATGTGGCATGAGTTTGAAGCAGCATGGAATCCTATGCCCGTTTATTTCATCCAAACCTAGTTCGACTGCATCCCTAATCGGGTAAGGGCCATTTCAGCTGCCAGATGTGGCAGTTGTTACTACAAATTTGCGACGAGAGAGAAGGGTAATATCACGGAACGATAATCCACTCTCTGTATAGGCAACGATCTTGCCTCTATGGAGACACTTTCTGATAAGCATTTCTTCTTCTTCGAGGCATAACAGAATATTCTTAAAATACTACAACCTTACAAAGTGCTTTCAGAATGAGAAATCCGAAATCCACTACACAACTTTTCTTTTATGTAGTTTTTTAGATGTCGTTTCTCCCTCCTGCTTTGTCTAAATGAGCTTAAATACTACTCATTTGTGTACCTAACCTCTTCTTCCTTTCATGAGATTTTGAGGTTCGTCAGATCATTCCTTCCGTGCGTTACAATTTTATTGACCAGCAGTGTATAAATATGTTATATGTGTGTATGTATGTGTAATGGGTGAGGGAAGAGAACTTTTCAAAGTCTTCTGTTACAGCCATGACTAGAAAATAAAAGCTAATTCTGCGAGTCAAGTCTTTTTATTTCATATTGAGAGAGAGAGGGAATGGAGTACCATCGCATACGACCTATGATATTGGTCTACGGCAGCATGACAGCTCAGAGGTATGTTCGAGATATTCTTCACCCACATGTGTTGCCATTCAGGGCAGGGGGCCAGCAGCTCTTTTTCAATCGGACTATGCTCTCCCACCCACAGCAAGGATTTCGTAGGACTACCTTCGCTATATTTTCATCCTTCCCTAGCCTGTTCGATCCCGAAATTTGTCACCGATCGAGTATACTTGGGATTATTTAGGATGGTAAGCTGGCAGCCTGTGAGTTTGCGAGTTTGATTGAATTAAAGGCTAGTTTACAGCAACTGTGGAACGAGATGTCGAAGGATATCATGCAGGACTTGTATGCCTCAATGCCGGACCGTATCACATCATACATTTATGCTAGAGATGTCCCAACAGGGTCTCAAAACTCTATTCAATTGTAATTTTTCCTGCAATACATTATCTTTTGCTTTGGTTTTGTAATCACTTTCTTACATCAACTTTGTAACTAGATATGTAAAATTTCAGTTTATTCTAATTAATCTTTCTTGGTACGCAATGTTTTATGACAATGAATATATATTCAAATCATACTTTATACTTGGAAACTTTTTATCTGAAGAAACTGTGCTTAATTGCAAAAGAACAAGAAGAGAGTTTTAACACAATCAGTTTTTTTTTGCTTGATCATAAATGTGAATATATTCATGGAAATAAATTTTATAAAAGTGTAATGAATCCTTAACATTTCTTCGTGCGCTTGTTGTTTATTTAATTTATGCAATCACACTACTTAACAGTCAAATGATGAGAAAGTTAGAAGAATTCTGAATCAGTTTATAAATACGTTCTTTAAATTGTGAATATTCAACTACTCCAACAGTATTACTTTCTCTATGTCTACTTTTCTCCTATGTCTACTTTTCCAATAATAACTTCTTTTACTAAATCGCTTGGATTCGAGTGAGAAATATCATTGGAGCGTATGGTTCGAGAGGGAAATCCAAGTCCCTCCTACAAAGATTTACTCTAAAAATGTTCTTTATTCAATGTTGGTGGGCACCACTCATGCTTTCTTGCTGCACAACTGATATCATGCACCTACTACCGACAATTAACCTCAATGTTAAGTTCTTTGTCACTTTTGTATGTCTCTCTTTAAATTTATTCATTACGCTTCTTAATTTCAATTTAATATGCATACGCACAGTTTAATTTTATTGGGGCCAGTTTTCATTTTAAGCATTTCAAATGGAAAATTCCCTATTGTTAGTGAAGTGAAAATCACGAGAGAGCCCAATATCACAGAAGCATCTTAATATTTCAAATTAAGCGCAGTTAAAAATCTTTCGGTAAAGTATACATAACTGTCAGAGCCTTTGTGAATTTATTTGATTTTCTATCTAAATGCAGATTTTTTTTTATCTAGATTCAGATATTCGCCATAAGGAAGGCAAACTATGTATTTTTTATTTAAATCTATTATGATCTCACCAGTTGTGGGATTAAAATAGATCAGTAAAACCAATGAATAATTTTTATATCAATATTAGAATGCTACTTAAAATCAGGTTTCTTAGATGGGGTTATAAAGCGTTATAACGAAGAAAATATTTAAAAACGTGCCTGGAATTTAAGTTTCTAAAATTGTTCTGAGTTGAAACAAATTCAGATTTACTGTCTCAAGTTCGACTTAAACTGAAAATTATTCTAATATTTCACACTTGGTAATATAACAAACCAGAGACAAAAAAGTTTTCATTTACGGACAAAATTTAAAAAATGATTAATAGTATGGAACGATGAAAATTGTGTAAAAGTCACAAAATGCAAATAAGGACGTTAATTAAGAGTCAGCGAGGAAATATTTTAAGTAATTATTTTCCTCAAATATTGTTTGAATTATTTTATTTTTATGTTTGAAAATAGTTAACTAAAATATTAGATTCTTAATATATATATTTATGTCTTTTTAATAGTTTTTATTTACATTTTAATTATGTGAAATTATATACATCTTTTCGAGATTTTACAGAAAAGTAAGAATGAATTATACATGACTAGACAACATTTACAAAAACTCAATCTATTTAACTTAAAATATTAGTTATAAATCGAGTGTCTCAAAAATACATCATACATATTTAATTTACGAAAAAAATATTGATATGCTTGTAATTAAATTGCGTTGTAAATTGCATGAAACTAATTTTGAGTTTTACATAAAAATAATAGCAATTTGATGTTGTGTTTTTAGATGAAATTCCACTTAGATTTGAAAAATTTATTTTGTAAACAAAATAAATTATACTTTCGTACAATTTATTTTGCCCTTATTTTTATACTTTTGCAATGAAATGTGTAATTAACAACGTATATAAATACCGAGTCTTAAAAGAAATTTCAAAATGCTTAAGAAAGAAAAAGGGTTTAATGTGTATAAAATAATCCCTTAAAAAGTTTATAAGTTTTTATGAGCTCCTACAAAAAGTCCAGTTCTTTTTCTAATAGAAGAGTTAATATTTCGGAAAAATAAACCCTCAAAATTAATATAATTAATTATTTTTATTTTATATTTTATTACAAAGGAAATGTTTCGTAATTCTCTGCCGTATTTTTCCAAGAAGAATAGGGAATACTAAATGAGACTAATGAAGTGTATAATAAATGAAATTATACAGGCCTGTTGACTTGGATTTTAAGTATAAGATTTAAAAGTATAAAAAAAACTATTATAATTTCCTTGTTTTCTTAAATTTGGTAAATTTTATGTGTTGTTTGAATCAAGTGTGTGTAATAATTATATAAACTTTTAAACACATACTTACGTAATATACAAAAAAGAACAATGAAAATTTGCTCATAATATAGAAGAACAATAAAAATTTGCAAATAATATAGAAACACTTATTTTTATCATATAATGAAAAGATTTAGAAATTAAAAAGTTAAAAGTTAATCGCGTTTTTAATTTTGTATTTTTGTATGTGTATATGGCAATAAGTAATATGATGAAAAGGTTTTGTAACTTATTTAAAGTTCATGATGGGTTGATAAAAATATATCAGACATATTAACTGGAAAGATTATTTAGTCATAACAAATGCATTTTCAATGCATAAATTTTTTTGTTTTCTCAAAGTATTTTAAGCTATTATGAAATGTTTTAATAAATGGCAATAATGTTGTTATTACAAAAGTGAGTGTGAGCTGAACCACATTCATTAAATTTAAACACAATGTACTTCAGTCGCACATCAGGGAGAAACGTGTAATTTTAAGCATAAAATGTTTAGATATTTCTAAGAATTTTACAAAATATATCAAAATCGTAACCTTGATGATAAGTATTACAAATGAAGTCTTTGAATATAAAATTATGTATTATGATGCAGTCATACTTTTTTTAAAATTTTTTTACTTAAATATGCGAGGATAAGTAGTTATTAAAAATAAAGAATGTTGATACTAATAGCTGCAGTTTGCAAACAGACATAAACTCATTTTTGATGATAAAAGATGTTGTTTTCTTTCTATATAATAAATTAATCAAATTGTATTTTTATTTTAATTTAATGATTGAAATTGGTAATTTAATACTTCGTAAATTATTATTTTTCAATTTTTTTTATATTTTGAACTTACTTATTATATCTATTTCAAATATTAAGCTTTTTAGTTTTTTTTTTCAAAACCCAATTATCCATTTCATTTATCAATAGGTAAAAAATCAAAATCTTCAATTAAAAATATATAAATCAAAAAATAATTGAATAAAATTGTCATATTATTTCAAAATTTTATACCATATATGGAATTAAATAGAATGTTGGCTAAATCTTTAAAAGTTAAATATATATTATCAATTTAAAACTAACTGTATCACCTTACATCATACATTTTTAAAAGCCTAATAAAAATAAGCAAATAATTAATTACAGAAGAGAAATTCATAAAAACATAAATCCAACTCTGAGTTTCAATATTTTCTTTATTTTCATTTGTGCCAATAGCTTTTTCAATCAGATATCATTATTTGCCCAAAACTAATTTTCACATATCATTCTTTTGTTGCCGGAATCTATAGACAATTTTCTCATGTCATATCAGTGAATCAAAAGCAATGTGTATTACATGAAGATTTTGTTGCCAATAGCAAAATGTTTTACGATCGACTGGGGTAATATTATGGTGACTGGATTCCTGAAGGACATACTTGTTTCTTCCAACGTCCCTAAGAAAAATATAAGTAGTGCTGACTTCGCCTTTTTTCCCCTTGTATTTCCAGGCGTATTTCTCTGTGCAGTCACAAACAACAATTAAGGTCAGGATATCTGTCATGCTTTGTTGTCATCTATGGTTAGATATTTTTCCCTAGGAAAAAGATTCGCCCTGGATTTATTTGCAGTTAAGGATTTGCCACTCGAGTAGTCATTCGAAAAGGGATAATATTCATTTAGCTGCTTATACATTTTTTTTCTTCCTGTGGTCTGTAGGGAATCTTAGTTACCATATGTTTGACACAAAACCTATAAATAATCTTAGATATGGTGGTTAAAGGGAGTGAATAGGAGGCCAGTGTTTGTCATGAAGATTAATTTTATCCAATGTGAATCTAAAGAGATAAATATATTTGTATTTGTCATTACTATCCTCATACATTCCAACGAGTTAGGAAAAACTCTTATTATTGTAGCAATGCAACGTGTGATGGTATGTTTAAAAACAAACAGACAAAAAAAGGGATTATCGAAATCATTTTACATTCCTTAAATGACGTTTTATATACGTAATATTGTCTTCCCTCTTAGACTTTTTTTTATACTGATTAAAAATTTTCATTTTAAAACTAAATTTAAGTTCTACAAATATTATTAATCATGTAATTAAAAGTATATGCTTTTTAAATCATATAATTAGACAAATATGTTTTTTAGACAAAATGTAATTCTGAGGTATTTCCACAAGATTATTTTGAAAATATAATGAAGATAAAAAAATATTTTATTAACTATTTCCTCATTTAAATTTATTTGTTTGGATTAAACATAATTAAACATTAATTATATGTATTTAGAATTCGAGAATTTGATTATAAAGTTTTATTGTGAAGAGTACAATGATAAAATTCATTGAACTGCGATAGTTTGTGTGACTTATTGCGGATTTTGTAATATAAACAGAATAATAAGTGCATCATAGCAATGCTCTTTTTTATTGAAGTAGATGATTAATGAAAATTTTCGTTTAGCAGTAAAATATTTTCTAAGGACCAGTTTCCTGAAAATCAATTAGTTTTCAAAGTAAAATTATTTTATAAATTTATTGTATATAATTCATTCATATACTCGATGTATGACATTAAATATATTATTCTTAAATGATAAAGATATTCATAATTAGATATTCATAATAACATAAAGATATTCATAATTAGATATTCATAATAATATAAAGATATTCATAATTAGATATTCATAATAATATAAAGATATTCATAATTTGAATTCCTACTGAAACTTATTAAAAGTCTCAAGAACTTCCTGAGTACAGCAAAAAGTAAAATAAAACATCTTAAATTCATTGTAACTGGTATATTCTTAAAGATTTCTATTTATAGAGAAGTTATAAGTAAAATAAATATCTCGAGAGAGATATGGAAATACTATTGTATTTTCTAAGAGATTAAAATATGGCTTTTTTAAATATTACATGAAGCTGAATTAAGAACTAAAGAATGTCCAAATCAGACAATTCAGAATTGCATAAAATGCTACAAAATAAGTAAGCAAATAATCATTATTATATTTTAAAAAAAGTAATTTTAAACATCATTATAGCTATGCAGATTCTACTTTTTCAATGAATCCAGATTTTAAAATAAAGAAACAATAAGATCCTTATTTCAATATGTTTCTAAATCAATGTTACTTTGATATTTAAAATGATATTACACTGAAACTATTTTTAGATAAATGTCATTCATAAAAACATCATTAATTATGTTTGGAGTTTTCTGAAAAACAGAATAAATAGATTACATATTGCCACAAATGCTTTACCTGATTACGAATGCACAAATAAGGAGACATAATTTCATTTGATCTATATCATTATTCTAAAACATCGTTTTTGTAAAAATTCCATTAAATATATGTTTATTTAAATCCAATTTTCTTAGGTAAACATATATTTAATATTTCTTAAAATAAGATACGTAAACTGAAAACATTATCATTAATATTCAATAAAGGCCCTTATTCTTTATATGCATTAACATTGAATTATATATATATATATATATATATATATATATATATATATATATATATATATATAACACATCGATCAATAACCCCCGAGACTAACCCAGAGATGGCGCTCGTAGTAAACCAATAACCAGGTCTTTCTAGAGTACTAACCTTTGCTTGAAACGTGTCAAAATTTTAAGTCGATCGGACAAGGAAAAAGGTTTTTTGAAGTGAAGTGAAAAAGGTTTTTTCCAAGTGGGTGCCGCGATTGCTTTCCATGGAACAAAACAGCAACGAGTCGATGATTCAGAAAGCTGTTTATCGCTATTTACTCGCAACAAAAAAGATTTCTTGCAAAAAAAAAAAAAAAAAAAAAAAAAAATGGGAAGATTTGGAAAAGCGTTGGAACGATTGTATCACCCTAAAAGGTGATTAACAAAAGGTGTTATGTTGATGAATAAAAAAAAATTTTGCAAAAAAAATGTTGTTTTCAATGTTAGACTCGGGAGTTATTGATCGATGTGTTATATACATATATTTCATAAGAATTGTAATTATTTCAATTGAGTACACTGAAAGTTATACTTAACATCCAAATCATAATATTTTTTGTTACATCCATAATTATATCTTCCAAAAAGAAAACTACCATACATTGCTTATAACTGAATATAGAGTATTTAGCAAAATACTGAGGCTCACATAAAGCAAATAATGTTTGCCAATATACATGTCAAGGGGTACAAAAATAGGTATTTTAAGCGCAAAATATTCCAGAACATCTCACAGACATATTATTTTTGTTTTCAAAATTCAAGGATTAATACTTAAGAATACAGAAATAATACCATAAATATTTCTAAATATGTTTCTGTATTGAATCAAATCACTATACTTTTTTTCAATAAAAGATATAACTCGAGATATATAAGAAATTCCTCAATTCGAATACGATCAACTATCTTCTTTAAATCTTTTCGTTGTATGAATGAAAACCAGCATCCATTCTCGATATTTCTCGGGCATAAGTTATTCGTCTCTGCGTATAGAATTTTTGAGAGGAATAGAACAGCTATATACACCAGCTATAAAAACGGGAAAAACCTGTAGAAAGTGGATTTCATTTCCAACCGGATTCCACTCTCATTTCCTTTTAACCGTAAGTCCGTTTTCGCCAAACGGGTTTCTACCGATCCAACAGAGGGCTTGCATTATAAATATGCAAAACACCCTCCTTAAATATATAAATCTCACTCTATTTATAAAGGATCAGGAGTAGTGAGAGGAACTGAGTGAAATAAAATTGGCTTTCCTCAGTGGATGTTTCTTATGATTAAATTCCTGCTATGGTGAATTTGAAGTGTTTGTTAAAAGATTATATGACCCAGTTTCATTCAGGTTAAACACAAAATCTTTAAAAAATTAGATAAAACTATGAGAATATTTTTAAACAAATAGATCACGAATTTTAAAGAAATTTCACGTAGAGCAACTTATTTTTCAAAACAGAAAATATTAAAACACTTTTACAAATATTTGTGTAAATATCATATTAAACATTAATATAACTAATATATAAATTTAATGTGTAACATTGCAAGTGATAATAAATCAATTTTTAAAATTATATTAATTTCACACTTTTTTTTTTAATTATATTGCACTGTAACATGAGATTAAAAGAGTGCTTTTTTGTTTTACAAATTGTATCGTCATTTGTAATATTATTTAAAATTTAAATGAAAAAAAAAATATAAAGCAACATAATTAAAGAACATATAAATGCAATAAAATTATTATTAAAATTAACTGATATTAGAAATATATTTATTTATATATTTTCATAGTTTTATTGAAAAATTTAAACTTCCTATATTAAAAAAGGAAAAAGAAACGACAACTATTATAAATTTCACAAAGATTTCAATCTCCAAGCTTTCTAGTGGTCGGATGAAATGCTAGCATAAAGCTCTCTCGGCACTCTCATGTAGTTTGCCAGGAGTCTTCAGTTCTTATACAGTTTTCCCATTAGTATGCTTAATGGGTCACTTTTATTCACTAATATCTTTAAAATATAGAAAAATAAAAGACATATTTCCCCTAAAAGCTATTTTTTATATTGTTCCATTATCAGTTTGATTTGAGTATTATTCTTGTAGTTCCAATTAAAAATGCTTCTTGTACTTCATGATGCATCTTGGAAAGTGAAACGTTTGGTTCTGACATAAGAAATTAGATTTTTAGTAAAAGCGACTGTTACCAACACCGCTTTTTAAGAAAATGTTACCTTTTTTTTTTTCTAAAACAAGAAACATATTGCAATGCTTGATGAATTTAAATTAAACTTCTGTTATCTGTTTCGAGATGGTAACTATCTCTTTAACATGTTTAGAGTGAATAACTGTTAACATGTAGTTTTCTTTTAAAATAAAATGGAACACAAACAGACCATTTAAAGATTATTTTTATTTTTTAGATTCTTTCACGTATGCACACTCATATATATTTGGGGTTCACTATGTTTTGTGTATGTAGTTTAAATTTGGTGTGAGTTTTTTTTTTTCATCTACATGTATTTTATTTTTTATCATTTTTTTCTCTTTGTCTTAATGCATTCCATAATCAAGTACTCAAGCTTTTTGGCTTTGTAAAACATTTGTTTTTCTTTTATGTATATTCTCTTTAACCTGTGAATTTATATTCATATATTCTTAATAAAGCTACTACTGAAGTGAAGGTTTGTTCATTAATATTAGTGTAAACTATGCCATTGTCATAATCATTTGCAGTATTCAATAGCTTTATTCTATTTTTTTTATTTTTGAAAGTTTCTCAATTTTTTAATTCTTGCTTTGTCTTATTATATCCCTTTTTGTGTTTTAATCATAATTTATTTTTTACGATTTCTTACCTTCTTTCTTAAATCTTTAGGTTTTAATAATGTTTAATTTTAATTTTAAATAAATTTTAATTTCGTTTTAGTGTTATATTTTTGTTCTTTTAATATTTATATAAAAACTATTTAGTATTAAATGTAGAATTTTGATTCTTTTTGTTTAAGTCATTTTTGTTTATTTTAATATTATTTATCAACTTATATATATAAAGAAAAAATGTAACAACAAAAAATACATTATAAAATACAGAGGAAATCAAAGTTTAAATTTTCAATTAGGTAGTTACAAAAAAATATTGAAAGTATATGAAATGAATATAAAAGTCATTAATTATTAAATCATAAAGTGAAATTTATTTAAAAATAAAGCAAAGAATTATATAAAAAACAATAACAAGAAACCATAGAAAGAAAAACAGCAATAAATAAGTGGAAAAGAAATCATTTGAAAATGAGCAAAACAAAAATAAAGCTCTATAAAACTGCCACTACAGGTAATAGGTAGTCT
Organism: Nephila pilipes; assembly: GCA_019974015.1. Taxonomy (NCBI): domain Eukaryota; kingdom Metazoa; phylum Arthropoda; class Arachnida; order Araneae; family Nephilidae; genus Nephila; species Nephila pilipes. The sequence goes on along the minus strand of BMAW01001909.1, from coordinate 71,501 downwards.
ATTTAAATATATTTTAATGACCAAATCATTACAACCAGTAAAATAATTATATAAAACAAAGTCAGAGCCTAATATAATCAAATAAACAAGTAATGAAGTTATTTGAAAAATCTCTAATTTAATTTCAAAAATTTAAAAAGCAAAATTATCAAATATTACACAACCTAATACAAATAAATATAATTAAATTTAAGAATTAAAACAAGAAAAACAAAATATGAGCTCACTGAAATTGAAACCGCCTTAAAGTTCCTATCGAAGTCCACAGCTAAAAAAATGAATTACCACTAAAAATAATATCATTAAACTAAACAGTAGTATCACTTTTTTATGAATCTGATAACAATTAAGATATTAAACATAAGTAAAGTTAGAAAAAATTTATAACAATTTTTATTTAAAATTTTATTAATTTAATAATTTTTAATCTTTTAAATACTATTTAAAATATACTACAAAATTTTTCAAAATACTACAAAAAATTAAATAAAATCTCCAAAAAGATATTAAGTGCATAAATCAAATAAGATAGAAAATTATTCTATTTTTTAATTTAAAAAATTAGTCTATTTTGTGCTTTGTTCTGTAGAATGAAGACTGTTTCTTGTGTAATCATATTATATGAATGAATTTTAAAAATTTTTAATATTTAGTGAAGAAGCTTTGATTTTGGTTTGGTTTTATTAACAGTGCACTAGAAACAATATGATGGCTATTATTATTTAAGAAACAAACACATCAAATAAGAGAACAGATTGGACACCTAGATATAGAAGTAAGATTATTGTGATACGAGAAAGTGGTCTTTCGTATGCTGAAATTGCAAGACAGTTGGGTGATTCTGTGACTACATCTGGAGTTCGAAAGTTTTTTTTAAGATATAAGAATACAAATTCTATAAGAAAACCAAACGAAGAAAAGGCCAAAAAAGGTACACCATATCTGTTGATGACAATAATAGAAAAACAATGTCTCCAAGATCGAAGAATATCATCAATTTCCATCAGAAGTTATCTGATTGATGCTGGTGTTTCTGTCAATGTAAGAAATACTAGGAAAAGACTAACTGATGTTGGACTAAGACATAGAATTCCACGAAAAAAAGGCTTATTTTTAAATTTACAGCAGTGCAAAAAACAATTACAGTGGGCAAAGGAACATATTTATTGGGCAGTTGATCAGAGGTTACAAGTTATATGGAGCGATAAAACTAAGTTATAGTTATTCGGCAGTGATGAGCGGAAATATGTACGACGTAAAATAGGAGAAGAGGTACTCCTTGACTGTATTCAGGCAACTATGAAGAACCTACTTTGTGTTATGATTTGGTCATGCATGTCGGGAGATGGTACTGGTCGCCTTCATGTCATCGATGGGACTCTGAATGGCAGAAAATACATTGACACTATTATAGAGCTAGAACTTCTACCTTCCATCACGGACCTCTTTACCGAAAATATTTCATTTATTTTTGCAGCAGGATTCTTCTCCCTACCACACAGCAAAATTATCGAAAGAGTGGTTTCGTACAAAGAGCATTTAATTGTTGTTGTTCCGGTAAGGAAACAATCCTTACCTCAATCCTATCGAAACCTCGTGGCCAAGTTTGAAAACTCTTGCCTGAATGAGGAACCCATCAAATAAAATGGAATTAATTGAGGCTATCATTGTTTCATGGCATCATGTAATAACGAAAGAAGAGCTTAAAATTCTCTTCAGCTCAATTAAACATCGATGTGACTCTGTAATAAAATATAAAGACTACCCAACTAAGTACTGATAACTCAATGAAATCATCAATATTTAATGTATATCGATAATTATTGCTGCTTATCTCTTTTTGTATTACAAATAATTGAATTTTGTTTTTTGTAGTGAATTAAATTATCATTTTTCTTTAAAATTATTTATACAACTTTGCATTTTTGTGATATATATATATGTGTGTGTGTGTGTGTGTGTGTGTGTGAAATATATACACATATATGTGTGTGAAATATATATATATATATATATATATATATATGTAGTTGAAGATGAATCTCAGATAGGTTGCTTTAAGTTATAAACTCATCCACTAGGATTTGTCTCACATTTCTGGAAGTTCTTGTTATAAATTAGGATTTGATAAAACTTTGAAATGCTCCAATGACAAACTTCTCTCTGAAAATGATTTTTCGCATCCCAGTTCTTTTCAGCACTTCATCTATTTCTTCAAATAGTTGTAGATATTACTCAACAAATGTTTCCTTATTATAATTCTGGATAAATAATTCTTATTATAATTCTGGTCTCTGAAAATCTTTGAAGAGCGCATCCCATTTTATGTTAATAAGATTTTTTAATATTGTTTCTTATATACCGAATATCTTGTTAATAATAGCGATATTACTTTCTGTTTTTTCTTCCATATTTCATTCCTGCTATCGTAGTTTTATATTTCATGATAATTCTTTAGTAATTTATCTAAAAAGGTCCATAAAATGGAAAAGTTGATTGTTGAAGCTGTTAGTTTATCGTTTAAGTGGCAAGTTATACTATATTCTGCTAACTCTCTTTTAAGCTAAGAGAAAGTATTATCCTTCGACCACCAAAAAAATTATCTGCTGCAATTTTCTGAATCTGGCGTCGTTTCTCAGAAATAAATTTTTCGGAGAAAGTTTTGATTTTAAAATTTTAATCCATTTGCCCTTTATATATATATATATATATATATATATATATATCCTTCCGCCTTTAATTTGAAAGAATTTAATAAACTGTTTAGATTTTAAAGTTTTCTAATTGTTCAGCATCAGAACAGTGTCCATACTCTTAGGTCTGCAAGGCCGGAAAAAACGACACCCAATTAATTTAATTTGGGTTGTTATTGTATAGTTATTCCAATTTTTGTAAATTCAGCGTTTTTTATTTTAGGTTTCGATTAGAGTAGAAGTGAAAAATTATTTACACACCATGCACCAGTTGTTTGACAAATGAGTTCAGACGCGCTTATCAATTGCGTATTTTTTATACTGCCTTACGGTTATGATTAGGGGGTTGAGAAATGGATAAATATAGAGTAAGCTTCAATTAAAGGACGAAAAGAGACCCCGCTGTTAAATTAATTTACGCAAGTTTGAAGAAGCACCAATCTACAATATGTGCAATAATCTTCTGTAGGTGAGAGTGATCTGCTTTCATGATAGTCCTACAGCTACTAAAGAGTCTCATTTGATGAAGATAACTCTAAACTACAGTTGTTGAGAGCAAGAATACCTCGGATACTAGATTTGTCTTTTCTATTTGCTTTCTAGAAGGGGTATTGACTGGCATATGCTTAATAATCTTTTTAATAATGGTATGATAAAACGCATAATAAGTTTCTTAAATGATTGAAATATTGTATGTAAAACAATATCTAACTATTACAGTACATAAACATTAGTTACCGTTGATGAAACCTTTGGTCTTTTTTTTTTTTTTGATTTTTCTAGTCTTTTAATATTTGATGTTAAATTTGTTGAGAGAAGCAAAGAATTCTTCATATTTGTATCAGGTATTCATGGCCATGTTTTGCATTTAATCAATTTCATAGTTGAAAAGGCTTCTCCGCATTTGCATGTCATTCCGAAGTGACATGTATAATTGTTTTGCACATTTTCAGAGTTCTGTGTAATGGTCACTTTGTAATGAACTCCAGAAATGAAGCAATTAAATCTGGGAAAATTTCGTTAAATTTTATTTTTAAGAATGAATTTGTTTTTAAATAAATCAGTTGCCTTTGTATTTTACTAAGTATCTGCATTATGTTTTGTTCAATAAGTAAAAGGGGTTCATAAAAGTGGAATGAATGCAATTTTCTTCTTCCGCAAAATCATAAAAACGACAACAATTTTCAAATGTTCCTTGTAATATCTTGATTTTTTTCCAACACATTTGATTTAATTGCTATTATTCTCAGCACATTCACTCATTACTTTCAAGAAGGGATATTCATTCAAATCCACATTTTCTATATGAGAAATGAATATTTTTAATTTTATTTTAAAAAGGATCCGATGCTATATACTAAGCTATGAAATAATATTTTCTTGCCTTGTAGTTTAAATGTAAATCTTTGAAAAAAAGTTAGAAACATCAACCGAAAATGCCGAATCAATGAGTCAGTTATTGTCAAATAATAGGGTTCATTCAACAAATAGATCCTGTTCTAAAAATTAGAAAGAGCATTTTTCAATTTCTTAAGTGTACTAAGATTCTTCCCTTTAGAAAGCAGAGCACTTCGCAATGAAGTTTAAGATACCCATATATAAATTTAACTATTTACAATATTCTTAGAATTATCTATTTAATTCTCTTGCTCTAATTTTAAACCCAAATTTCACCACTGGTAACATAACATCACTGGTAACATAGCATATTTAGTCTTGGAACACAGTGCCTCTGGTTATATAACGCAATGATATTTTATTATAGAATGATTTAAAATACTTTCAAGCAAAGTTACAATAACGTTCACTTTACATTTCATTGATGATACTTCGTCAGTATATTCTTCAGATGGGTTTGTACAATCTATTTTTAGATTTTCTAGGCATGGATTTACTTTAAAAATGTGTCGGATAATTTTGTTTTACTATGTAATGACTCTGAAGGCTGAAAATCTTCAAAGACGTTAAAATTATATGTTATGAATTTCTCTTTTAAAAGTGTTCCACTGCAATATCAGATAAGTCCGTTGATTCATCCAAATCTTGGAAAAAAGAAAAATACAGGCCTTCCAAAAGCTGGGATACATTCTAAGAAGCTCGTTAGATTTTCATAACAGACTGCTTTGATCTAAAAATTTCGTCTACTTTCCTTTCAATGCCTTTATTATCAAAATGGTTTGTAAATATATTAAGACAAGGTTTAACAATATCTTATCTATCTAACATAAATATGTTTCTTTTTCTCACCTTGTCTTAAGCAAGTTCAAGTGACGCTTCATTGCTAAATCTTTAAATTTAATTTAGCAAATGTATCTTGTATTCTTCTGATTTCTTACTTTTTCTTAATCACATATCCTTTTCGCAACTCAGATCTATGGCGAAGCTTTATTTTTTTCTTCTGTGAAAATCTAATGCTGTTTTTTATAATGTCTGCAAATGTCATATTTTTCAAAATGTGAAAAAGTATTTTCCTGATGAATGGAAAAAATGCTTTCCTGATGAATTTGCTGTAATTAAAGCAAATTTTCCCACTTTTGATCAAATTTACGCCTACAATCACTTTCTAAGATTCTTTTGTTCATTTTATTTTGTACCGTAATGGATGAACAAAATTTTAAGAAAATGTTGAAAAGCACAAAACTCTAAAAAACATTAAAAAATGCAAATAAAATCAACGACATAAAAATTTGCTCACCAAATAGGAGTTAGTTGAAAAAACTATAAATGAATGGAGGTTTTAGTGCTTGGTTAAGTCACCTCTATCATGAATGCCTGACGTGATACGGTCGAGTATTGAGGCATACAAGTCCCGTGAGAGGCCCTACGACATCTCGTTCCACAGTTGCTACAAATGCGCCTATAAATCAACCAAACTCATAGGCTGTCCAAATTGCCGTCCTAAATTATCCCAGGTTCGCTAGATCGGTGACAAATCTGGGGAATCTGCAGGACAAGGAAGGGTGATACATAGTGGAGGTAATCCTGTGAAACCCTTGCAGTGCGTGAAAGAGCATTGTCCTGTTGAAAAATAGCTCCTGTAAACCTTGCCATGAGTGGCAACACATGTGGCTGAAGAATGTCACAAACGTACCTCTGGGCTGTCATGGTGCCGTGGACCAATATTCGGGAAGACCGTGTGTTGTATACGTTAGAATCTCATACCATCCCTCCAGTTGTGGGAGCGGTATGCCACTGTACAGCGAAGGCAGGATTGAAACGTTCAATACATGGCCTTTACAAACGTATGCGATTATCATTACTACCCAAATCGAACCTAAATTTGCCACTAAAGACGAAATGATTCTTTTCGATTTCCATCCAATCTCTTCGAGAGCGACAGCACTCCAAATGGAGGCGATGGTGAGTGAGTGTCAATGGCAGTACACGTAATGGGCCCGCGATAGCAACTGTCCTTCAATCATGTGCCTTACGATGGTACGGACTGACTCAGAAACTGGTAGTGAAGTTGTTGCCGGTGTATGGATGGAGGTCAATGAAACAGTTGGTGCTATGCGTGTATTTCGTATGATGTGATGGTCTTCTTGACTATTGGTCTGTCGAGGACGTCCTGAGCCTGGTCGATGTGTAACAGACATCTCTCTTATTTATCGATCCCAATACTTCCTCACAGTAAAGTTAGTACGGCCTAGGTGGCAAGCTTCTCCCCCAGCTGAACATCAGGTTTCCATCATCCCTATGATTCTTCCTCTCTCGAACTCTGACAATTGCTTACATTGTTTCCGGTGGCATACGTAATGGTATACGATGTTAAATCGTGCCACTCTACAACAGATTAAATACACGCAAACAAGCTCTGCTTACCTGTTTAATTATCCAATGAGAACAAAGTTCAAAGACCTTTGATGACATTTTGCAATGCGCAATCCCTCTGCATTTCTAATCATTTACATATTTGCCTGATACATACCTTCTTGCCAAGTTTCGTAATAATCCCACTCTTACTTCCTGGTGCTCCAATTTTTATGGGAATAAGTGTAAATCACATTTACCTAGATAGTATCACATAAAATATTAAAATAACCAGAAAGACATAAAAAGCTCTGACAAAAACTCTGCTTCAAATCTCGGCACCATGATTTTTCATCTAGATCTGATTAAATAGCTAATTTTAATAGTCGAATGTGCCATGGTTTGGCTACTCTTGGATTAAAGAGTAAAGCGTGAAATAATTCAGGCTTTGATCAAAAAAGAAAATCAAATAATTCCTGAATTTTAAGTTTGAATATTTAAAAAATATCCACTAAATATGGACAAATAGTTCTGATATTTAAACGTTAGAGATTTTTGATTTTTTCAAAAGGTTTTGATTGATAACTAATTCAACAATTTATGAAAAATGTTCTTTGTTATAAGATATAATTAAGTAAAAGTAAAACGTCTTCTTGATACTTAGTTCCATATAAAAAGTGATATGTGTTTTGATTTGATATTTTAATAAAATAAAGATTTTTATCTTCCTGGAAACGTTTTAAAACAATATATTTTTTACGTGAATTACGTTACCCTTTTTAAATATCACCCTGAATCAATTACTGCGCATGCTTTATCAAATAGAATTTCAAGTGAAACAATTCATGTTTTTAAATGAGTTTAATTGTAATAATTTGAAAAACAAAATTAGTTTTTATTTTCTCTATCAGCATCGTAATGCATTTTGTGTGTGGTTGAACTGCATAAAAATTCAAACTTAAAATGATATCATTCACTTTTAATGCTTTATAAAATATTTCCTCATCGAAAACGTTATTATTAATTCAGTATAATAAACAATATTTAATTTAAAAGGTTACAATGGTTTCTCTTTGTTCCTTCTAGTAATTCTAATAACTTTCAATATGATTAGAAGACAAAAAAAATTTAACATCACAGAAAACGCATTATAAAGCGCTATATTTTTTATAAAGGGAAATAAAGAGAGTTTCAAATGAGTTAAAAATAAGAAAATTATATCTTTTAAGACGATTTGAAATGGATTCGTTATCTTCATATTGAATTGTATAAATGGCTCTTTTCTTCTCGGGCGTCCAATGTCCTGTAATGGCACATAGTCGTTACCATTTCAGCTGGCAATTGTGTAAAAGACTAGTACCTTGGGGTCCCAAAGAGGAATTTTATCACTCACGAAATAGGGCCAGTTTCTTCTCTGTGGATCGTACATCTCCTTCGATAGGACTAATATGGGCCCTAAATATTTCGCCCCAAGGGAGATCTTTTCTGCTATTTCTGGTATTCCGTGAGTTTTCTATTTATTGTTTGGACAAAAAGTCTAGTAATGAAGACCGTGAAAGATCAACGGTTCCTAAGGGGCTGGTGAGGTGAATTCCATTCATACTCCGTTTTCCTCAGGGTACAAAGTATATAAGTATAATATATGTTTCAATTTATTATAAATCGTTTCTGCTTTGATAAGTTTGTCTTATCCTCTTGAGATAGAATGAATTAGATAAGCAAGTAGTGGCGTATGTTTTAGATATGTTATCAAAACAGTCGTGCAAATGTCATTAGCATTTATAATCATCAGATGTACTGACAGAAAGTTATTTAGTTTCATTTTATGTGGTTTAGACATTAGATAAAATAAATGCAATATTTGATATTAAATATTAGTAAGAAACTTCTAAATATAATTTGGGGATACTTTCTTGAAAATTAATATATTTATTGTATTTAAAATAGCTTTATAGATAAACAATGGGTAACATTACAGTAAAGAAAGGAAATTTAGTTCATTTTTCTAAAATGTTATTTTGTAAAGTAGTTAGAGATGGAAATAAATTTTTTTTTATTAATACGATGAGTTTTATAAAGTATTAACTACTTATAAAGTGTATTCAACAATATATCAATATTAGTATTATCAATTTGATTTCTAATAAATATGTACAAATAAAATTCATTGTATACATCTAATATAGTGTATTTTTAAAAAAAAGTACTAAAGTTTAAATTGCCAAACTTTAAGAGATGCGTTATTTTTTACAAATAATAATATTACTAATAGAGTTGAGGATGTATTATGAATCTTATAAATTACGAAATGTAATTATCTTTTAGATTATATAAAGTGAACCTAGATTTCCATATTTAAATATTTTTTAAAACGAAAAATATGTTTCTTGTTATAAATAAACTTTTTAAAGCAATAAATAATTTAATCAGTTTTCTTAAAACTTTTGTTAAAATTAGTAATACTATGGTTTTGTAAAGATAAGGTTAATATAAACAAAATGAATTAGATTCTGAAAAAAAAATATAGATTGAAAAACTTATTAAAATTCAAAACTGATTATATAAAGTAAATGTTATTAACTAGTTAAAAATTGTATTTGTCGGTACCTAAATTGCTTAATAATATGGATGTTAATGAATTGTTATGAAACATAATATCAAAGTATTAAAAAGAAACATTATTGTACTGTTTCGTTGAAATATTCTACAATGTTAAGTACAGAAAAATGTATTTAAATAAAATCTCAGCTTTCATTTCTTCTCTCCCATGATATTTTTTCCCGTTGGAATATTTTAATTGATAAGCTATATAAATACTATGTTTTAAAAAAAATTCATATTTAACTATTTTAATTTCATTTTCAGCTAGAAAATGAAGAAGTTCATGTATTATTCTTTTTATTTTCCAAGTTAGTATTACACTAAATAAATGAAATATATTATAACACACGCAAGTATGTTTATTTCAAAAAATACTAAGTGTATCTTGAGAGAATAAATATTGTGTAAAATTTGTTGCAAATACTATTTAGTATTCTTTTGTTTTCTAAGTTTGCGAGAGAAGATCCGTCTTTATAAAATATTCCTCCCAATTTTTAATTCCTTCACAATTCTCCTCAATTCTCAAAATTCTTCAACCCTGGCATGCGTGACAGACTACTTCAAACATGCTTATACATTTCTCTTAGATATAAACGGAGAAACTCTATTCTAATATCCTGAAAAGAATGCACTTTTCAGTTTCTCAAATGTTTCCTGTTCCCTCTTACTCTCTATCTAGAATTGTCAGTAATGAGAAACAGAATTTTACACGGAATGCAGAAGCTTTCCTGACCTTAAGTACACATTCTGAAATTGATGGTAGCTCAGATATTTGAATTACTTGGTATTTCCCTTCGAAATGCAGAACTGCATTTTTGGTTGCGTGTAGCTTTGTTTCCTAAGTAAGAATAAAAAATTGAACTTACAGTCAAATATATTTGATAAGAAATATATAGTAACTAGTTAGAATATGAACAGATACTAATTGTATTATTTTAAAACTAAATGAAACTATTGACTAGATAATCAGTATATTTATTTTTAATACAAGAATAAACTCCCAATAAGAATTAATTTAATTAGAAATTAAATTGAAGCTGGCTATATTATATATTTACGGAACAATTATGCAGCAAATATATGTTTTCAAATATTAGGTTTTAATTTTTTTAAAAAAAATTAAAATGTAATTCAAAATTTGAAAAATGTTTATGTAGCAATGAAATTTTTTTAAAATTTAATTTGTTTTATTACTTAAGTTACGAAATGTCTATTAGGAAATTTGATTGAAAATTAAGAAAATATCTTACATATTTTTCATAATAAGATAAACTACAGAAAATAAATACTGAGCACATTAATTTATATCACAGTTTGTAGCTGAATTGAATAAGTTACAAGTTCTTAGCATTTCTTTTTGTGAAAGTAATAAATACTTTAAAATATCTTTTTACCCTTGAAGCATATTTAAAATGTTTTAAAAGGAATTTTGAAGAGAACATTTCAAGAAAAAAAATAAATTAGGACTGTTTTAAAATAAAAAAAAATATTATAAATACGCGCTTTAGACTCTAAGGCAAACTGACCTTAGCTGTAAAAATGAAAAAAAGATGAACCATCTGAGAATGATAAAGAAGGGAATGAACTTCTTATACTTGATTTTCCGGACCTTATTTTATCGGTAATAATTCCCATGGCAATATTATGAGTATAGGGTATTTGTTTTGTTTCTTCTTTACGACACAGTTTGTTAATGTAGAGCCTATATTCACTTGTTGAGTTTTGAAAATCTTGTGAGGCCCGGTTTTGTTATTAAGAATTTTAATCTTTTAAATTAAATGAAAATTCAATTAAGGAAATCAAACTTTCATTTATTCTTTCTTTAGAATGATTCAGAAATCAAATATTGTTACGAATATGTAGCGCGAAACTTTTCCGTGACTTCAATCAAAGAATAACGGAACATTATACTTGTCTGGTTAATTGAAATAAGGGATCAAAATTATACGCAATTATACTAGATCCAATTTCAGTCTCAGGAATTTGCAACTATTGCGTATACAAAATTTAAGTAACCTTCAAATTCCTCACAGCATAAGAGCATATCCAATCTTGCAGGTCAATGTTCCCCTATCCTTTCTTCTCTCCTTCCTTATAATTAAATGTATATGCAAAATGTACAAAATGTTCAAAACTAATTTACATATATCAGGGTTTACTTACATAGGACATAATTCGAGAGACCAACCCCCCGCTCCGCACATAGTGCACTACGGGTTTGGAGTAGGAAGGTTCTCGTGTGTAAACTTATTGTCTCGCTCTGCCACAGCAAGAGTCGCATGTGCGCCTACGGGAGCATCCAAGAACACTCCCAAAGCACATTGATGCCGGGCTGGTCTTTTTACCGGGCTAGGAACCGGCTGCCCACGGTGAGGTGTAGCAGGCTCTGGGCTACTTAATGGTAATGTCCTATCTAATGCTCCGGCACCTAGACATCTTTGCAGTCTCTAACACCAGGGGTGGGTGCCGGGGTACTTGGGTTCTTTAGAGACAAATGATGAGAGGACCCCATCGCGAACCCTTTCCCTTAGATATAATGGACTCACCTGAGATGGTTTCGTGTCGGCTGTTGGGCCTTCACTTAACCTCGTTTACCTTTGAGGAGATTGTCTCGTTGTCTCAGGTACCTAGACATCTTTGCAGTCTTTTACACCGTAGCGGGTACCTTTGACTGTGATACTTGGAACCCGATGCCCATTTCACAGCCCTCAGCATCTTAGTGGGTCCTTTCTCACCGAGGACTCACTCCTATCATAAAATTGTCGCACCGAAGTGCGATCTAAACTAAAGAGATTGTCGCACCGAGGTGCGATCTTTACTGATTAGAGTTGGCCGTGGTCAACTCATCCACAAACTTCATTAGAGAACGAAGTATTTTAAGATTTTTGGGCTTAAGCAACGAGGCTAACCCATGCTCTGTGTCCAGCTGAGAGTACAACCTCCTGGTTCGAGGACAACTTGTGAGGTAGTGGAGCGCGTCACCGACTCCACCACACTCACAGCTGCCGTTCCCCTCGATTCCGAACCTCTGGAGGTATGCGGGAAACCTGCCATGTCCCGTCACCAGCTGCACAATCTGCTTGTCACTGACTCGGAGTTGTAACACCGGGTTGGGCAGGATCTGGTGCGTGAGCCTACCTTTGGCGTTCGAATGCCATCTCTCTTTCCACATCCTTAGACCTGAGTCCCGAAGCAACCATTTAATCCGTCTTCGAGAAGACGGCAACGGGTCCGTAACCTGCGGCAGCTCGGAAGCTCTTTTCGCTGCGTCATCCGCCAACTCATTTCCACAGATTCCTACATGGGCTTTAACCCAATGTAGGACGACTTCCCGTTCCATTTTTACCAGTCTGAGGGCTTCCTTGAGATCCTGGATCGTTGGGTGCTTATGGTCTGGATTCCCGAGGGCCTCCAGAACCGACCGAGAATCGGTATAGATGTTAACTCTCGATGTTGTTGAGAGTTTTAAGCACCACTCGGCTGCCTTGAGCAGAGCGAGGGCTTCCGGCTGAAATACCGTATTATGGTCTTCCAGTCGAAAGAGTACCTCGTACGTCTTGGCGCCGTAATAACAGGCCACGAGGGCAGCCCCAACTCGATCGTTGAGGCCTGATCCATCTGTAAAGATCTCAATTCCATCCCCGTCAGGCTCCGACAGAACGTGATCGAAGTGAAGTCGTTGTGACGGGTGTACGCTCCAGATGTTAAACTGGGCTTCCACATGAAGGTTCCTCTCTCCACTGACTAAGTCGGTGGAGGGCTCCAAGTTGTTATGGAGAAGGAACTTTGAATATTCAATGCTTGCCGCAATGTCTAAGGGTAGTACTCCTGAGATTACCTGCAAGGCCACCGTGGACGCGGTCTTGTAGGCCAGGCTCATCTTAACTAACGGTCTTCTTTGCACCACGTTAAGGTAGTTCGAGAACGTTTTTGTTCTCAAACGGTGACCCCACGCTCCATGCCCATACACTGCAAACCTTTCTATGGCGCCCAGATAGATTCGTCTGAAAATTTCTGGGTGATTACCATACAGTTTGCGTGCTATCAGTGACAGCCTGTGTGTTAGAACGTCAACTTTCGTTCTAACTTCTAAGAAATGCTGATGAAAGGTCAGTGCCTTGTCCCATAATACTCCGAGGTATTTGACGGAGGGGACTACTTTGATTTCATCCCTGCCTAGTTGGAATCTGGGAGGATCATCGTACTTAAGTCTCCGCAAGTAGGTGATCGGCATACTGGCTGACTTATCTGAGCTAAAAGTCAGCTTATGGGTGCTACCGCACTGCCTGATCTTTTCCAGCGCACTGTTGCCTCTAACTTCCAGTTCACCCTTGTTCTCGCCCCAAACTACTAGGGTGAGGTCATCGGCGTAAGCCTGGATGCAACATCCTTCCCCTAGGGGAAGGTCCAGTAGAGAGTCTACTACTATATTCCAAAAAAGGGGTCCACTACAGGAACCTTGCGGGCATCCCCTGCTCATTGAGTACTCTCTATGTGCTGCTGGACAGGTGTAAAGCAACCTGCGGTTTCTCAAGTAGTCATTTACGAGCCGGAAGACGTTCATTGGGCAGTCTGCTCTGACCAGGTAATACAATACTGCCACGTACCACACACTGTCAAACGCTCCGGCGACGTCCAGCGAGATCACATTGACGCACTTCCTACCCTTAAGATGTTCTTGGATCTTAGTCCTCAAGGCATACTGTGCGAGTTCGCACAACTTCGATGGCCTGAAGCCATATTGCCTGGGATTTGTCATCGATCGCGAAGCGAGATGATAAAAGATCCTTTGGGATAGGAGTTTGTCAAGCACTTTGCTCATTGACGTGAGTAGGCATATCGGTCGATAGGCCTTCGGACTGGTCGGATCTTTATTGGGTTTGCTGAAGAGAATCAGCTGCCCTACTTTCCACTGGACAGGAAAGTGACCTATGCGCAGGCACTTGTTGAAAAGGAAGGTGAGTAGCCAGGGTGAGACCTTGTGGATCTCTCTGACTATTTCCAGATTTATGCCATTCACCCCCGGTGCCTTTCCTGATGCAAGTGAGCGAATCACCTGCATGACTTCGGTTTCAGTGAAGTCCGTGTCATCGTTGTCGCTGAGGTACTGTTGGACAGTTTCCCTCATTTTCATTTGAATGGGAGAGTCACTCCCTGGGTCATCCTGCGGGAATAACCCTGCGACGATGTTGTCGATGACACTGCGCATATTTTGTCCGGCATCGCCCTTCGAGTTAGTGACATTGCCTACCACGGAGGGTGTTGCTACTTTGTTCGCAGCTATGCGGTACGGTAACTGCCATGCTCCCTGGTTGGAGACCGTCTCACAGAACCGTTCCCAGCTGTTTCTCTTTTTTGTGAGCAGCATCCTTTTAAAGATAGCTGCCTCTCTCTGATATTGGCATTTTCGTGCAATCCTTTCAGACTGACAAGTCGTACTGGACTGATACCTTCGTCGTAGTGCTCTAATTTTCTTCCTCTGCACAGCTAGCTCCGTGTCCCACCATGGGACTCTCCGCTTATCGGAGTTTTTTCTTTTCAGGTGCTCTTCGCATGCTTTTTGGATTGTTGTTGTTATCCTACCCACGAGGTCTTCGACCTCACCCCGGAGATCTATTCGCGGGGTGGTGGTTTCCAGGGCGTTTGAAAATTTTCCCAAGTCCCTGGCCACCCTAGCTATGCGGCATTTAGATAGATGGTACCTAGGTACCTTCTTAGCACATTTAGCATCGCCGATACAGTACTGGAGATAGTTGTGATCACTTGCCGTGTCCGTGATCACTGTCCAGGATTCTTTCGCATCATCGAGGGTCTGAGTTGCCATCGTTAAATCAATCCAGCTCCTCCCATTAGTTGTTTCGAATGTCGGCGGAGAGTTGGGATCGTTCCAGATAGAGAGGCAATTACGAATGAGGAAGTCGACAAGAGCGTCTCCTTCCTTGTGGCTACGATGGTCCGTAAGCGATCGCTTCGGACCCCACAATTCGTGGTGGGTGTTAAAGTCCCCTCCTATCAGAATATCCTTGGTGTTGAATCTCTCCACCAACCGCTCCAGAGTGGCAACGATCGAGTCGCTGCCGGAGCCGGGAGGAACATAGACCGACATCACAATGAGCTCTCTCTCCTCATCTGCGATTTCAGCTACTACGATGTTCCTGGAAAGGTATCTTGCAACCACATCTAAGCGGTTGTTATTTATTGCCACGGCGGCTTTGCCACCTTCTGCCTGTAGGATTCTCCAGCAACGAGGTAAGCCTGCTACAGCTCCCTGGTTCAGGTACGGCTCCTGAAGTAGGTAAACGCTATATGGTTCCCTACTGATGTGCTGGAGTTCGCACGTTGCCGCTTTGGACCGAGCTAAGTTTGCCTGCAAGAAGCTCCAGCCCTTTCTCTGCACGCCGACACTACCCATTAAGCGTGCCGAGCGTGCTTTTTAGGAGCTTTGGGTTTCCCCTTTTTGCTCACTACTTTTTGCCAGCCATGCTGGTCTTTTTCCTTCCCTTTGGGTGGAGGGCGTTTTTGTTTGCACTTCACCGCCAGGTGTCCGTACTTATTACAGTGGAAGCACCTTTGTGGCGGGTGGTGCGGCCTGACTCTATGGGAATGAAACCCATAAAAGAGTCTTCCTTTCTCAAGGATGGCCTTATGTATAGGCGGTTCTGCGTCCACAACCCAATGGACCGTACCGTCTTTGAGGCTTTTCCTCCCGGCAACTCTGATGGTGCCCTCAGGGAGTTCATTTGTTCGGCGCAGTTTATCTAAAAACTTGGCCTGCCTCTCCGGGTTCTCAGTTCCCGGTGCGTCGTAGAGGAAGATTTTCGGAAGTTTCTTCCTCTTCTCTGATGCCTCGCAGATGTCTTTTAAGACGGCGTTGGTGTTAATCGCGGTGATTAGCCGCTTAGCCATGTCTGCTGTTGGCACTTCGACCACAACTCCCCGTTTTTCTATGGGGCGAGATAGGAGAACTTTAACTCCTATCTCTTCAGTCTTTATGGTCCGACGCAAAGTTTTTAGAAGCCTCTCCGCAGAGTCGTTCTCATCTTTGGGGACGATCCAGAGCGTCTGCTTCATTGGGGCCTTTTGTGCTTTGACTGTGTCATTCCCCTTTGCCTGTTTTCGGGGTGCTGGTGGTGGCTTCTTTGCCACCATTGCAGCGTATGACCGGTCAGAGCTGGCTGTCGGTTGAGAAGCCGACTTTCTGCCTTTTTTCCTGTTCTCGTGAGCAGGACCAACTTCTTTGCTGTTCTCGCGAACAGCAGCTACTTCTGTTTGACTGCTGATGTTTGCAGTCTCAGCACGGGTTCTGTCATCTTTGACAGTCACAACTTCAGTTTGAGTTCCCATCTCTGATTTTGCAATCCACTTTGGAACTCTGGCCTTCAGCTGTTGGAGTTCACACTCCGATTGCCAGAGGATCCCGGCCGCCTCTAGCAACAGCTGTTTAATAGTGACCTTTTGCCCTTCTTTCAATTCAAGGCCGTCCAGTACCGAGTCAACTCGGAACATGGCAGCTATAAATTTACTTGGGCTGTTTTCGAGGATCAACTTCCTCGGCCCTCTTCTTTTCTTTCTCGACTTTCTTAACTCAGTTTTTCTAGCGCTGAGTCTCAAAAGACTAGTCTTCCCCTGAATAGGGGAAGGAGTGCTAGTCCCCAGCACTGCCGGGCTCGAGCTTATAGAGGTGACCTGCCTCGAGGGCAGAGCATCCTCGTCCGTCTCAATGGCATTCAAGAAATTCTGCAACGCATACTCTGGTAATTTTTCACTTGTAGCCATGATTTTGAAAATATAGAAAGGGTTTGGCCGTTTTTCTTTGCCCCAGGATGTAACGGCCAACTCACCCTGAGCCCCATTTTATCGTGTGAGGGTACCCTTCACTATCCCATGCGTCCACCTGATGTCGCAGCGTGCCCCTTTCTTAAGCACGGGCCTCTATGGGCGGATTTCTCACTGCGCTCTATCCGGCTTCTGCCCGTAGGGATTGACAGGGACTCTTCAAAGTGCTGAGCCCTTGAACCGTTGGATATGAGCCACACAACTTCTTGCACCTTCCAGGAGGTTTCCACTCCCCTCCCATACCCGAAGGGCTTCTGTTACCAGGGGCACCCAACCAGTCGGTTTCTAGGGAGCTGCCATTGAAGGCAGGTTACCCCCCTTCCAGTGCCTTCCGCATCGATAACTCATACCCCACCTGCCTAGCTGTAGATCTTTGCAGGAATTTTACTGTTTTTGGCTTTTGATGTGGTGCTTAGAAATATGTTTCGCTTTTAGTGAAGTGCCGAAAGCTGGATGAACTTCTTGGTTATTTTATTCGGCTTTTTGAAAGGGGAAGTGGTACCCCACCGAAATGGTAGATTATGCTATGTTCATCCAGACTGAGGATCTTGGTATCCTTTTTGTTTTAAATTTATTGGAATTTAGAATTTTGAGTTAGAGTGACATATTTCCATTGGCACATACACATCGTCCTACCACTCCACTTGGAACTTTTTTGGAGGGCAGCGATTAAAGCAAAACATTTTATCGCTACTAGAGCGATATTTAAGATCGAATGCTCTGGCTGGGTATAAAGCCCAGTCCATCTAGGGGATGTGTATAAAGTCAAAATCCCCTTTTGTGTGCTCCTCGAGAGGTTCAGATACTGGAGCAGGTCCATCCACTCGCCTAGACATCTTCTCAGTCTTTCTCGTCACGGGTTCCGGGGCTTGCAGGCTTTCCCCTTCCCACCGTGTCGGGTCCGTGGAGTCCCTATGTTCTGAATCGCTCTCCCTCCACCTCTCCCTCTTTATCCGGGCTTGAGACCGGCAGGACAAGTCCTGGCGAGGTTAGGGTTTACTTACAGTCGGGGTTCTTAAATCAAATAACGTAATAAGAAACGTCTTTATGGTTACTTGAAGGGAAGAACTCTTTACAATCTTCCAGCATCTACGGTTACTGCCTTATAACATGTTTAATTTCGCGGATTTTGTTTTTGTAGTTGTCTCTTCTTTGTAGTACATGGGAAACAAAAATAACAAAAATCATTCCAGCTGTAAAACATGTAAGTAAATATATGTTAAGTAGTTATATGTTAATAATTCTTTTCATATTCTTATATCATTTATATTCATATTTAATTTGCAAAATTGTTAAGTTTCGGAAGCTTTTCCATTCATCTCTTGAAAGTGAAACATCTTGTTTTCTGATGAATGTAAAACGGCAGAAATATAAATAATGCTATATATTTTCTACATCAATAAAATGAGAAACATATCGTTTGAAAATATTCTTCAGAAAATGAACAGAAATTGGTGAAAAAAAAGGCATTGATAAAATTCTATTTATTTCTTTACCAAAATAGCTTAACAATTTAAACATTAACATATTTAACTATATACATATAAATTTGATTTTCTAGTTAATATTAATATTATACTTGAAGAAAACTGTATTAAATATAACGAGAAGAAAACAAACAAAAATCTAAGGGTATTCCATAAGGAGGGCTTGCAAGTTATTTTTTGTATAATATTTACGTATCCTATTTTGACCCATATGTCCTATGTAGGTAAAAATAATTTTATATTTTCAGGCATACAGATAATTTACTTGCTTTGAATTATAATAATCATTCAAAAAATAAACCTAATTTACATTTTTATCTTTCATTATCATCCTCATCATGAAATCACGTCTCAGTAAAACTGGTGCTGGAGGCCTAAAAAATTACAAATCATTCAACCCGATCCACGTGCTGCTTCTCGAGTACTTCTCCAATTTCGCCATCCAAAGGAAGTCCTTTCTTCTATGGCCATACGGGTGTCACACAGCCTTTGGCCTGCTTCCTGTTCCATTTCCATTTGTACAATGTCAGCACAATTATTGTGTTATCGTTTGACGGTATTCTGAGTAACATGTCAAATGTCGATTAGTTTTATAATATGGACCAAAATAAGTTTGTAGATGTCTTGTACAGTTCAAAGTTTGTAATTTTATCTGGTCAATATAATTTAAAAATCTTTTTGCGACTTAGAATATTTTTAAATCTCACTTCCGTAGGGAAGAAACGTTATTACTGTTAGAATGAATCATGTGATTTGAACTTAATGCTTACATTTTAGGCTTTCCAGAATTTATATTTTGTCCTGAATAAATAAATTTGTTGGACATTTCTAATTCTAGTACTAATCTCTTCATGTGTGCCTTACTTTTTAACTTTTGTAATTCCAAGGTATGAAAAATAACCTGTCTCTTCACCTTCGTTTTGATTTATTAGAAGTTAATTTTAATTTTTATTATTTATTTACATTACTTTTGTTTTGTTTTCATTTATTTTCAAACCCATATTTTTAGATATAACATCCAGTCTTTCTGTCTTTTCTTTCATATCAACAAAACGTGATTCCAGTAAGACATATAATCAGAACAGTCAAAATCTTCAAGTGCTGAATTGAAATCCCAGGATATTATTTGGTCTATAATATTTAAAGTTTGTCTCTTTATCCCTTCTATGGAAGTTATGAAAGGCATTCTTCAGAGGACACATTCTAGTTTGACTCCAGTTTTCATATCAAATTCCTGTAATGGAATGCCAATAACGTTTGTTCTACTACCACAATACATATTTTCAATAATATTAATTAATGCTCCGAGAAATCTGTACCAGCTTAAGATTTTTCAGTCGCCATTTCTATTTACGATGTCAAACGCTTTCTCAAAACCTAAAAAAAATCAGATATAAAGTTGAATTTAGTATAATGTATTAATCAAGAATGCTTCTTAGGGAAAGATGAGGTTTAAGGTAGTGTATCCACCTTTAAACTCAGCGTGTTCTAATTTAATAATTTTGTTTAAACTCTCTTTTACATAATCAACAATTATTCTGTCAAAGAATTTTGATGTAACAGACATTAATCTGATTCCTATCCAGTTATCATAAATAGTTATGATCCCATTTTAGGAATTTTCATGATCAATGATTCTTTCTAAGATTGGTGTTGTCTTTTTCACATGCTTTATCATTCATTTGGGCGTTTTTTAACAATCTTCGAAATTTCATGAGCAGTAATTTCATCTACATTAAAGCGAAGTTTGAACTCGTTCATCAAATAGGGAATTTACATTTCGGTTAACATCACTTCATTAAGCATTTTCAGCTTTAGTAATGTAAGTATTGTAATCATTAGTCACAGTTCTAAATTTAATAAGAACTTTATGAAATTTAGAAGTTAAAAAGATGTAAGGAAATTTTACAATATTTATAGAATAATTTTTTTCTTATATAAAGCATGAATTATAATTGTAATTTTTGTGTCATTATTAGTAACTCTAATAAAAGTTTAATTATTCATAGCAGCTTAAATAATTTTGCAAATAATAGTATAGTTAGCTAGCACCTTATCGGTAAAACAAATAGTAAACTCATCCGGTAATTTCTAAGACTTTGTAGATTACAAAGCTTAAAGTGCTCTAATTTTTCTTAAAATTCAAATAATTAATTTCTTCCTTATGACGACAGTACTCCTTCAAAACATAATGTTTGGTCAATATATTCATATTTTTTATTTTTTGAACCATCTTAAATCTCAATGTTTTATCTTTTAAAATCTGTTTGAATTTTGTTTCTATCTTATTCAGAAGCTAAGTTTCATAACTGTTTCAATATTATTAATCAAGAATTTTTCTCACTGGAAATACGATAAAAATGACATTTTTCCTTATTGCAAAACATATTATTTCAAAATTTATAACTTGAAATTTTATATGCATATTTTTCAAATATATATACATAGATTGGATTGTCCTTGAGATTTTATACTAAGAAAAAGTTTTTTTTATATTGCAAAAGTGAAAATTATAATGGTTTTAAATACTTTTAGTGTTCAAAACTCGAACTAGAATACGTAAGCACCATGTTATTAAAATAATGGTCTGTTCTCGAAATAATGTTATATTGAATATTATTAAATTTACTCAACGTCATATATATATTTTCTATTTAATTACCATGTTTTAAGGAAAGGCTTAATTTTGTCTTATATTTGTATAAAAGGCCCTTTCAACTGCAAAAATGTACACTAACAAAATTTCTGTTAAAATTTTTTTGAAGCACCAGTTGGTCATAAAATATGCATTTGGAGGCAACATTTACGTTAATTCAAAATATTTTTTCGAGATAAACTGTTAATTTAATACAAAATTTATATTCATTAAAAACTTCGATAATTAAATTATATTTCTTAGCCAAATTTGTTTAAAATTTATCAATGTCTTCATTATTTTTTTAATATAATTATCATTTTTAGAAATTATAAATCTGAAACCTATATATATCTTTATATTCATAATATTCTTAAGATTTTTATTCTTAACAATATTAAGATTATTTATAATCACATGTTGGTATTTTCCTTTAATTTATTAATTATAATCCTTACAATCATATTCATTATTTCTCAGTAACTCCTTACTATTATTATAATTATAAACCATATATCGCATATTTTTATTAAATTTAAAAGCTTCTTTAACATCCATATTATTAAACATTAAATTATATTTTATGATTATTAAGTATATTTTTAAACTTATTTTATCAGAGGATTTATTAATAAGTCTGATGTACAATATCCTATTTTCTTATTATCATTATTGTTATCACTAATTATATATATATATATATATA
>BMAW01001909.1:24733-49693 GCA_019974015.1 Nephila pilipes | reverse complement strand
ATATTAAAAGAAATATTAATTATCAGAAATCTATATTTAATATTTCTCTATTATATAATTAGAGAAATATTAAACATATATTTCTGATAATTATCTCATTTATATAAATGTAATCTGATAAATGTTATATATCTCAAAATTAATCTTATTAAGTGTTTAAGTGTTTTTAAACATTGGCGTGATACCATATTTTATTAATTGGTGAGGAAAAGGAAACATTAACCCAAACTGTGCATGAATTCTCATTAAGTTTACAGTCTAAAGCATGGTTTGTTTTTTAAATCAAATGAAATTTTGAGACAGTTTCATTATTATCAATCAATACTTAAATAAAATAGATACTCTATAAATTCTTTAACTTTTTCTACAGAAATATTTTAAAAAAATGATTAATCTTTATAACCAATTTGAATATTTGATTCTACAATATCAAGTAAAAAAAATGCAATACTTTATAGATTTAAATATCAAATAACTGTTTAGTTCGAAATAGGAAGAAATTATTTCAAAATCATCCTTTAAACACCTTACAAAGTTAAATTTTAAAACATGTTATCAACATTCAGGGATTGATACCTAAAAGTGAATATATAGATTGCTTCCTTTTACTGCTTTTATTGGAATGTACTTATTAAAATGTGCACCAAATATTATATTTTCCTTTTAAACTCGAAAACGGTTTTATCATTATTATCTTTTAATTCATTATATAACTTAATTTATTTTTCACAAAAGGAGATAAATTGTTTTCTACCCATTTAATGTATAAGAAGTTAGCATGTTTCAAATGGGATCTATAAACCAAAACTCCTACCTCTCTTTCTACAAAAAATGTAAATTATTTCGCACACATTTAATTTATTAAAAGCAAATGTATTTGGAATTGGTTCTAAAAAGCAAAACTTCTGCCTCAGAATAAAACATTTTTATTTATACAGAAAAATAAGCTTTAGATTAACTAAACTGAATTTAATTTTGTTCTTGATTTTTCATTTGAGAAAATAGTTAGTAAACATCAGGTATGAAATACAGTTTAATTACTATTTTGTTCCTTAAATTGCTTCATTAATTAATCGTTTATTCAGTATGAAATTTTTTCGAGTAATGTCTCTTCTCAAGCTAAGCATATTATTGAAATTAAAAATATTTCACCTTTTCCCTTTTCTTAAAACTACACAATAGCACGATGAGAGAGAATATTTCTATGCTAACACCTTTCAATTTATTTAGTTATGTGAGCTGTATCTCTACGCATAAAAACTTAAGAATGCTATAAAAAATGATTAATTTTAATTTCTTAAATATAAATAGTTTTCATTCGTATATGTAGACATATTAAAGATACCATTGAGTGCATTTACACATTAAAGCTTAAGATTTTGCTGATAATTGCTCATAATGATTTCTATAATTATTATTATTTTACTTTGAAAATTACTTTGGGAAGCTTAACACTAAATATTTTAAAACAGCAAAAATGTTTAAATTTCTTAGAAACCATGTTGTAGATTTTGTATTTACTAAATGTTTTCTGAAATATTAATAAATAATAAATAATTAGTTGATGAAATATTTAATGCTCAACTATTTTGGTTATGAACTTCTTTATATGACATAAATAATTCATGTGACTCCATAACATTCGTCAAACTATACTTTATAGAGATATCTGATAAAATATATATTTGTTAAATCAGAACCATTTAGGTCTCGAAGAATTTAGGTATACTGAAATATAATTAAATTCTGTTTACTTCACATTATTTCCTAAGCTAAGTGATTGATTTCAAAAGGTTTTCTCTATTACAGAAATTTTTTTTGCATTAAATAAGTTTATAAACTACAAAAAGTTATTCTAAGGTTTTTCTCAGATTTGTGTCATGATACTAAAGATAATATATATATATATATATATATATATATGTATAGTTAAATATCGTTATAACATGCGAAATTCGCGATTATTGTGGAGTAACATGAATCATTTGAGTAGCTCTATTAGTTGTATTGAGCCAAGTCAGTTATCCATTCAAATTCTCTGCATTCAGTATCCATCGTACTGAATAATATAGAAGTGTGTCACTATGCGTTAAGTATGTTTCAAAGCTATTGACATGTGAAGCAGTCTTAGAGTGATTTACACTGTGTACTCAAGATAATCTAAAATTTATATACTGTAGAGCTATATATTATTCGGAATTCTGTTTCCAATTTAATTTCTAGCAATGCAATTTGACTCTTATTCATGAGTTAAAATTTACTGCATTATTTAATGAAATATTGATTTTAAAGTTCTTAATTTTAATTTATTACGAAACAACAATCTTTATTTCTCATTCAGTAAATGCAGCATTAAATTTCGAAAGCATTATAATAGGTATTCATTTCAATTTCTCAGAATCATGTATTTATTCTATATTATTCCTCTGAATCTTTCTCGCATCCATTAGTTAAGAATAAAAACGTTAAAACTGGATCAATCATTGATTATTATAATTATCTTTA
Organism: Nephila pilipes; assembly: GCA_019974015.1. Taxonomy (NCBI): domain Eukaryota; kingdom Metazoa; phylum Arthropoda; class Arachnida; order Araneae; family Nephilidae; genus Nephila; species Nephila pilipes. The sequence goes on along the minus strand of BMAW01001909.1, from coordinate 47,188 downwards.
GAAACCGAAGATGTAATCTTACTTTTTAGTGTCCGAGTCAAACATTTATCCACTCTGCATTACTTCGAGTGTCTAAGTGAGTTACCAGATGGAACTTTTGAAATCGATCAAAGAAACTTTATCTTAAAAGAGTAAAATATTTAAATTGGATGCTTCAAAATATTGATTTATGTCAGACCAATTATAACTCGTAAAGTTATTCGCTTGTATAAAATGTACATAAATGCTTTTTAAATTCTCAGTTAACATCAGTTAAATTTTAAGTGGTTATTTCTTTTAGAAGAAACAATGTAGGGGGTGAGAAGCTAACTTATTAAAATTAAGATACTAAGCCTTCTTAGATTTATTTAATAATGCTTTAAATGTTATATTTATTCAAATAAAATGTAAAAAAAAAACAAAGTTCGTCTAATTTTAATGTTCAAAGGAGTCCTAATTCAACAATATTGGAAATAATTCAATACATTCAAGCAACATTTGTATTTTAAGGCAATTTTTTTCCGAAAAAGAATTTCTGATTCTTACAACAAACACAGCAATGAGTGGATAAATCCATGAAAGTCTTTACATTTGAATTGGCGAGTGATAAATACTGAAAAAATAAATATTTATCTAGAATTTTGAAGATATATTCTTATCATATATCACTTACTAAATGCATTAATGTAATAATTTAAGAGTTGACCGTAAAGGGAGAATTGTAGTTTCATTTTTAAAATTTTTGTTTTATTCTACGAGCATACGTTTGAATCTATAAACAATTATACTACAGATTAAAATTGGAATTTATTTATTATCGTTATATGTGCTGTTCTACGATATTAAAAATTCCTACATGTGATAAAATATGTTTTATCTATTACTGCTACTCATAAAATATGAAAAAAGAACATTCTTTAAATTGTTAATTCATGATAAAAGAATTTTGTCTTCGGTTAACTTCTAACCTTACAAGAAATCTGAATTGTAAAAATAATGTTGTCCATTTATTTGTGATATTATAATCCTTCTGTTTTGTTAATTTAGTTTTTGTCGATAATGTTTCCTTTCTTTATATTAAATATCAAATATTGCATAAGATTTCACACTTTCAATGTCAATACATTCTTGGTAAATGAAATAATAACTGTTATTTATAATTATATAAAAATTACAAATTTAAATGTTAAAAAAACTTAAATTGTATAAATATTTTTATGTACGACATGTCAGCTGAAATAAATCATTAAATTAAATATTATGGCTTTCAAGATCAGTCTAGGTTAGTCCGTTATGTCTCCCCCCCCCAACACATCTTTTACTTTAATTATTAAAATAGAACTTTTTGAAATTAATTTAGCCGCTTATTACTTGTTCTGTGTTGATTGCTATGAATAAAGTTGAATATATCGAAGAAATCACAAAATTTTAAAATAAAATAACTTTAGTAACGAATCGTCTTTTTTTATTAGAATAAATAGATACATATATCTCACTGTTTTCCTGGGAATGTTTAGAAACACTAGTAACAAAGTTATAAAGTGATCTGAATTAAGCTACGTAATATTTCTTCTATTCATTCAAACAAAAATAAAAACAGAAAACCGTATTAATGCCCTGATTATCATTTAAAAAATTATTTTTTTCATATTTATGCATAATTGTATCTTGTATTGCATGCTAGAAAATATATGAAATAAAGAACTTTAATATTATTTATTAAATTTACTTAAAATTACACCTTGTGTACCATTCACTTGGAGAAAATATATTCATTACCTTTTATCAAAAGTTTTTTTAAGCAATTCTTAAAGTCATGCAGAGATATATGCCTCAAAATTCTAATATGCTCAACAGTTTCAGTGTAATACAAGAATAATTTATACTTAAAAATCTTTCAGGAGAAAATATTATCAATCAAATAAAAATATTTTGAATAAGTTAATCAATAAAATAAAACCACTGATTAGGAGCAGATCAAAGATACAGTGCTCATATATTATATTTTTTGACAATTAATAGATTTTTTATATTCTCCTCTAGAACTAAAGTTATCGAAATCACTTTTTACTGCTATAAAATAATACATTTAAGTACTGAAAGAAAAACTTTTGTCAGGAACATACAAACTATAATTTATATGGTTCGAACCTTCGATTTAATAACTATTCATTTACAGAATTATTTATGAAGAGATACTGCAAAACTATTAAATTACCTATCATTATTTTAATCCAGTGTTTTCTCTGCTTTTTTTTATTAGTTTCTGAATATTGTCTCTATTATAGTTTTATTCTTCCTTATTCGGGAATATTTCCTAGAAACCGTTTTGTTTCTACAGCACCGGCATTTATTTCTCTATTTTATGATATGATTAAATAGAATTTATTTCTTTTAGGAATTAAATCATATAAAATGCTTGTGAATTATGTGCTTAGACTATCAACGAAGAATTATAAGAAAATGTAATCAAAACTGTCATATTATCCTAATTAAGTTCAATATTTCTTTCCAATTATATTGTTTATATAATAAACAATAACTTAATGTTTTAAAGGAGTTTTACAGAAGACACACATCATTTCAGAAAGATAGTTAACACTATATTTTATTTTTCAATTTTTAGCGGAAAAGCAATTTTTTTAATCTGAAATATTTTGTAATCAAATTTTGCACTATAAGATATCTGATTGGGAAATATCAAATAAATATTGTTTAGTGCTACAAAGTGTGTATTTGTATTATGGCATTAGTAGGTGAGATTTCGGAGTGTACATAAATCACTGAAACTTTTTTCATCATAATCCAAACCTAAAAACATTTTACAAAACACTTCTTTTTCAAACTCTTATTAATTAACACCAGTATTTAAAAATTTGTTTCTCCAAAAATGTAAATCACTTTTACAAAAAATTAAAAAAAAAGTATCTTCCTGAGAATGCTTTTTGATTAACCTCGGTTTTGATAACGAATTCATAATAACGCAAATTTGTCAAACTTTCATTACACAAAAGAAAAAAGTACTTCGATATTCCTCAATGAATTTATGAAAGTTTCTTCTTATCACTCTAAGTGACACTCATGAGAGAATTTTGCATATATCTCTTCTTTAAAAAAAAACCAGTTACTCATGAATTGCATATCAAGTTCCCATTTTAGTCATTCTACAACCGGCAGCTTAAACAGAAACAAATAAAACAAAAGTGGGGAGAAGAGAAAAAATATTAAAGCCGTAAATTTGAAATATGTCACCTTCGCTTTATCTAAGGCAAACGAAGTCTCAGGGTATTGTGTAAGATTTGCATCTGGGTTCATTTCGGATTACGACACAATCTTCAAAATTGATAACTCCTGAGCAATTTTTGATAATTTGATGGCAAAAAACACCAAATTGCAAGACACCATAATGTTTCATTTTTACATACGTGAGAGGAATCACTTGTCAGATGATTTGATGCTGGAATAATGGATGCTCAATTCCCTCGTTTGTTGTTAGATTGTTGAGGAAGATACGAAACATAAGAAAGGAGGAAGTAAGACGAATATTAACATAATTATGTTCAAGTAAAAAACTAACAAAAAAATTGCATACAATGTGGATTTATTTCCTTTTACTTATTTTATGCGCATGCAATTCGGAAAGTGAATTATGAATTTTAAAAATACTATTGTTTACAAAAGTTTAAAAAAAAATGTAATTGCAAATAAATCTGAACTAAGCAAACTGCTTCAAAATATTCTACTTTGTATTATTTATTTCACATAAATTTAAAAATTTATAAAAAAAGATAAATAACAAGACTTTTGTAGAAATTTTAGTTCTGACAATTTGTTTTTGCTTCGTCAGCTAATCGAATAGCTATATGGAAGACACTTATTTTGCAATTTAATATTTTTACTTCATAGTGTAATTTGAAGATATATTTAAAGTATCGTTAAGATTAAAAAAGTTTAAATAAGGATTAATATAATTTTTGCTGATATCAGCATCTACTATAATGGGTTATCACGCAAATTTCTCTTATTTAAGTGTGAAGCTATTTAATGTGATGATTTGATATAGTCTTGTCTGACGAAAGAGCCGTAATGTGTGTAAATTAGTTTTACTATATATACAGTGTAATAAATAGGGTTGGAGAGTAGATAAAGGAGTTTTACGATGTCACAGGAATATTGTTGAGAATAGAACATTTGGTAGACGTTAGTCGTAGGGAGTATATCTTTTACGAATACCGTGATAAGAAATCTATTTGAATCGGATTAAATTATTATCTTACTTAAGTCGGATCTACTTATTAGAAGTCTACTGTTTTTATTCCCAAAATAAGTAGATATACTTTTTATGATAGTTAGTAGTTTTAGATTATGTTACCCGATTCACATATACTTAATTTATTTTCATATTGGTCATTCAAATACTTAATAAACTGCTTGAAATTTTTAGCTGATCATTCTTGAATAACTAAGTCTCTAACTCACAACGAAGAAAATTCATCATTTTGCATCTACTTATACATTTTTTCAAGCAAGAATAGTGGTATTTATTTCAATAATTGAAATGCATATGGAAAACACTACACGAATTAACTTTAAATTCTGTTGTATTTATTCTGTCATATTTATTGGCTCATTGTACATGCATCAGTCGTTCTTGAATTAGCCCACATTCTGAAATCAAATTATAAGTGACCGATTAATCACTGTAAATAGTTCTATTTTATATTTATACAACATTCATTACTTAATCTGGACTTTAAAAGAATTACAGATATCTTTTACATAACAGATCACAATTATGAAATTCTGGTAAATAAAGAGCATTTTAAAGCAAAAGAAAACTAGCGATATAATTACTAGATCTGAATTCAGAATCGATTATTCTGAATTTATGTTTGAATATTACTATAAAATTGAAATTAAATTTTTAGTCTTAATCAAGGCATAAACCTGGATGTATTTTATATACTTTATATTCTCTACTTTTTTCTGTAATGAGTGGAATCTTAAGTACAAAACTCTAAAATGTAGCTCTTAATGTATACGCATTAAGAAACGAATGATGATTTAGACTTATTTCATGGTCTTGCTTGAAGTAGTCGAATTAGTGTATAAAAACAAAGTGAAGTACAAAAAAGAAATTAAAGTAAGAGAAAACATAATATGATAATACGAATACACAATATATGATGTTATTATTAATATAATGTTACATTTACTCTTCTATGAAATGTGAATAAAGATATAAAAGTATTAGTTATATTTATAACATTTATTATTAGAATTCTGAGTATTAGTTATATTTTATAAAAATGATATTTGAGGCAATTGAATATTATTTACTTAAATATTACTTTGAGGCAGCTAAGAAAATCTCATTACATTAACAATGAAATGTTCTCCCTTATGTCAAAATGCAACCGAGAAGACACGGCTAATAAATACAAAAGCAAGTCGTGGCACAATTCAGCTATTATTCTATACATATACAAATAATATTTATTTGATAATTTCAATCAAGTTAACACTATCTACATGCTGGATCCTCGTTTAAAGTAATTCAAACTTCAACTGCAAAAATATTTTCCATTCACAATCATGGTTCACTGGTTTCTTCGTCATAAAGAGTCGTCAACAATGATGTCCATTCTCCCTTAGCTACTTGGAACCTTAGAAAAATGTTCAGAAATTAATTTTGAATAATTGATATTATAAGTTTCTAATAAACTATTTTTTTTTGCATTGAATGCTAGGTGTGATCTAGATAGTAAGTTTAAACATCAATAAAAAAAATCTTCTTTGAACAAATGTTTTATATTTATTTAGCTATTTTCTAATATGTAGTTATTTCATCATATTTACTACACTTGTTCCATATATGAACTTATTTTTTTGTATTAAACTCACAGTATAGTGGGTAGTTAAATCTATGGGGAAATAGTAGCTTTTTATACCTAAATTGTTCATAAAATACAAATACAAGGTCGCAAAACATGTTCGGATCCATAAATAGTGAAAAAAAAAATTCCTTTTCTTTAAAATTAATATGATCGTACATAATATATTAATTTTTCTTGTCATTTTTAATATTTAAAATTACCTTAAAAGTTCCTAAGTGTCATTCTTCAAATCCTTCAGATATATCATTAATATTCTATTTAATTTATTTTATGAATAATGCACATTTCAAGATATAATACAATTTATTAATTTTGCATGTTGTAACTTCTAATAATTTTAAATTAAGTTTTTCTTTCATGACCTTATAATATAAAACATTTAAATTTCGATATTTTCTTCAATCTACATTAAATTATTTATTAATGATTTGTAATATTTCACTACCATTAGTAATAGCTTGTGCGTTATTTTGAGATTCTCTTACATTACATTAAACTTTATTAATTATGACCTAAAAGATTTTTAAATTTAACTCAATTCATAAACACACACAAAAGAAGTTTTCTTGCATTTTTTCATTCTAAACTTTTAATAAACGATATTAGTATATGTACTACTAATAATAATACAATTAATGGATTAGAACATCTTAATCTTACAATTTTCTATTTCTGTATGTAAAAAGTGTTTCAGAGGGAACATTGTTTTAGAATTTAATTTTTTTAATCAATTATAACCTAAATGCTTCTAATTGAATCTCCGTAAGCAGTTAATTTGATTCCATAAAGAAACAATTTGATTTGAGTTTCATTTAACAAGATTCATTACAGTTAAATTTATAATTATTTTATGAAATTTTGTAATTTGACTATAGATATGTATCATTTAATTTTATTTATTAAAAATCAGTCTCATATAATACATATTTACAAATGAAATTCCAACACTAATGTTTATTTTAATTCACATCAAAGCCGTGCAGTTGTACTTCAAATAAACAAACTTATTCATTTGTTTCTACAGTATTCGGAAATTTATTCCGTTTGAAACTAAATGTAGAATTTAACTTACTATACAAACAATATTAAATATAATATTCTCTCTCAGAATTATTGAATAAATCAACTTATTTCAGAAAATATATTAAAATAAACACATTAATCTCCTTTTTTATTTTAATATGTGTACCTATTTTTGTATTGAGACAATATTATAATATAAGTTTCCTCAGTTATATTTAAATAAATATTTGACCTCTAAGTTAAATATGTTTCGGAAACTGAATATCATTCTTCCTCCCACACAGTTTGCCTTTATAGTACTGATCTATATAGCTCGTGTAAAATAATACAATATATACAGAAAGCCCTCCTATAACATTGCATCTTACAACATGGTTTCACTCTAACGTAATTGAGTAAATAGTGGGAACTCTGGAATTACACTGTAACCTGTAACACGGTTTCGATCTAGGACGATAAGAAAATTGCGAAACCCTTTACACAGCACTTTTCTTCTGCTGCACTAAATAACATGATTTTTGTTTTAACACATTTAAAAATTATATTACCGTAAAATAATCAGATGGAATAATGAACTGCAGTAGCTGTCACATCTTGCGACGTTCGTTTTGATGTATTTGACACGACTCAGTCATATGAAAAAAGTATTTAAAAACAATTTTTCAGTTCAGTATCAGAAAGTGAAAACGAAAACACAAACACAGGTGGTTAAACTCGAGTGAATATAAATAAATCTTTATCCTTGAATTACACTCGTTTTGGTCATACATCTGTGAAAGGGTGTGACAGTTGCTTCACAAGAAAGCGTTTAAACAAATTATCTAAAAGCATAAAGTCTGATGTAGTATCATCGTGTCGATACGCGTCAATCTTTTGTATGGTTTTTAATAAAAACTTAGGTGATCTTATGGAATGGAAAAAAAAAATGTTAGTTTTTCCTAATAAGTGTTTGGAACGTAGTTCCCTTTTTTGTACTGGCTCGGGGTCTCACATAACACTGTTTCGCACCACACGGCATTTTCTTGGAATCTATCAACCGTTATATAGGAGGATTACCTATATAATAAACATCAATAAAATAATAAAATATTCAAGTATCGAAAATTCACATTTCGATTTCAGTTACAGAGACTACAGCGGCTGAAGAATAAAATAAAATTCCTGGTATTTCTTGACTCGAAATTTCTGCAATCTAGCATACTGCCGATCCAACTACCTGTTTCTTAGGTTCAAAAAGTCAACAAAGTACCAAGGTATTGCTTCCTCAAAGTCATTTCACTGAGCAAACAGTTGAAAGAGCATAAACTGAACGTCTGGAACAGGAAGAATACAACATCTTCTACAATATACGTCTGGTCCCCTGTATTATTTATTTTCACCCCGTCTCAACTTTCTTTTCTGACACTTCTTATACTTGCTTCATTGTTGCCCGAAAAAAGTAGTTCATTTTACATTACTCTGTAAAAGGATTTTATTTGAACATGAAGAAGTTACGTTCAGTATACGGGGTAAAAACTGATTTCAATTCCAAAAATAAAGAAACATTCGAAAACAACCCTGTTTTTAGAAGCACTATATTGTATTCAATGTTACATAACGGAAAATTGAACAAAAAAACAAAAAACAAAAAAAAACTACAATGAATAATTTTATTTGACTAAAACGGTTAATAAAAATATATTTCTTAAAGGAATTGAATACATATATGATGTCTAAATATAGATAAGAAATGTAGAGGGAAAATAGGATACTTATATACCACATATTAATATTTAGTCAGTAATTATACTGTGGGTACTTTTCTGATCATTCAATAAAACTTTATACTTTTAAGGTATTATAATATTATTTTATTTATCTTTTATTTAAATGATTATGGATATAAAAAATCCATGTTATAACATTATTTCATGTTTTTTTTTACTATATAGAACCTTGAACTCTTTTATTTTTCAATAAGTGCTTTTTTACTTATGAATATTAATTCAAAGTAACTTCCTATCTCTTAAACTATAAGTATATTTTTTGCTTGTTTTGTTTCATAGTTAAGTGTAAAAAATATTTAAATGTATAAATAAACTAATATTAACATAAAGTTTTTTACTTATTGAAAATCATTTTTTAAGCCCACGTATAGTTTAAAACTGCAACAAATTTTTATAATGTTGATATTTTTCACATTGCTTTTTAAATGAATTTGACAGTGATTATAAAAGGCAGATAAACTAAATGTTCATAAAACATTTTATGACTATTTAAAGACAATGATATGTTATATTTTACACAGAAAAAAGGTAGATGACAGTTCAGATTACTTCCTCGTGATATAACTAAGGTTCAATATTATGAAGTCTACTACTAATAGCTCTCGTTGTTTCTAAGTGCGACGATAATAAACATTCCAGAAAATATGATGTGTTGCTTAAACTAAATGAAGTAACAGTGGATCAATAAATTTTTTAGGCTTAATAATAGTGTTTTAAATATAAACGTTGGTAAAATATTCCTAAAATGTTTTTTAAGAAATATTGTTATACGATTTGCGTTAAATAAATGTGAAAACAGCATCTATAAGTATTAAGAAACATATATATTTACTCCATTTCATATAATTGGAAATCATATATCTGAAGTCAAGTTAATCGGCTAAAATATAACTCTTAAAAATAAAAGGAAGTAATAAGTGACTTTATTTTCACAGTAAATCTAAGCAATAGATTTCTATGTTGAGCAGTCTTGATGCAATGAGTAGCCATTATACTTTAAAATAACGCCTTGCATAATCATTAATGGCTCCAGTTTAATTTATTTAAACAATCGATCAGATCATTTTTATTTATATAAAATCGCTTTTGTGCGAGTAAATTCTGTTCGAAATGAAAATACTAAAAAGCAGTTAAAAATTGTTCCTGCCAGATACAAACTCTGATTTAATCATGAATTATATAAAATAATGTAACAGTAGTGCTTGCATTTCGATATAAATCAATATATATTTGATCCAATTTTATACTCAATCCATTCCAAAATCGCGAATAGTAAATAGCTACTAAGCAATCATCATATAGAAAGTTCAATTTCTGTTCTTATTCTATTTAGTAAGAAAAACATAAAAATAAAATCCACTCTCAAAACATCTTCAATCATGAAAAACTAAGAACAATAGCAGCAACAGAAACAACGTCTATCCATCCGTCCGTTCATTTCCTTCTATAAAATCAGATATGATGTGTTAATTGTGACTCGCGTGACTTTTCATAGTTAATACAATGTATAACAGTATGCCATTTTAATCCGCGAAATCCATCACAAAAATGTATAGTATCAAATTTTTTTAATATTTCATTTAAAACGTATCCTAAGTTATCAGCATTTAAAAACATTTCTACCGCCAAAGAGATCAATTTCTGAAACAATGTACAAAATTATTTATTTTATATTAGTATAAATGATATAGTCAATAAAATATTAATCAAAATTCAATGTTTTGATACATATCTTGAGTGTATAAAGCTTACTAGATAATTCTTATTCTTATATAAGTCGTTATGAAAAAGTAATAATGATAAATTACGTTTTGAATGTTAAAATATAAATAGTAGCTTAGAAATTAAATAAAAGCAATCCTCCTGCCACATAATATGTGAGTGGTGCTTAATTTTCATAGGATATATATATATATATATATATATATATATAAGTAGGTAAGTAGGATAAATAAAATTTGAGAAATAAAACCGTCGAAGTTTCTTGTTCATTCAATAATGATCCTAAGAGAATAATAGTGTTATAAAATATACTGGTAAATATAAAAGGACATTTTCAGTCCACAAAAGATTCAGTGAATTAAATAAAACTTACAAATGTTTCATAAAAATATAGTTTTCATAAAATTGAGAGCTTTCATTAATTTTTGAATTAATACAATTATCAAAAATAAAAAGAAATTATATTTTATCAACTTCTGTTCAGTGTAGTTTTGAAACTACACAGTTTATTTAAATATATCGTAAGTTTAATGTTTTTAAATGATAAAAATATAAGTTTATTATACCTTGAAAAATTTACAAAAAAAAAAAAAAAAAAAAAAAAATGAAACCATAACAGTTAGTGTATCACCAAGATTATGTAATTGATTGAAATCGATGCTTGCCGACGAGAAGAGAAAATTAGTCTATACTAGCTCAAATGCAGCAGTCGAAACAAAATACCTCTAAGGCAATCACAAAGGTGAATTATGCAACTCTTGTTCATGTTATTGGTTCACGTCTGCTACCATATGTTTTTGTTCACCCACTGTTCTTCGACTGCGACTGACTTGAAATGCGGACTTGGAAAAATGGCTTATGTAGATTTTATATGTGTTTGTTTGTCATATATATATATATATATATATATATATATATGAATATATGAAGCATTTAAAGATATTCGATATGCGGTTACGAAAATGCTTGGTTCGTTGCATTGCTTTTTTGATAATTGGATATTTCATTTCTATTCGAATGATTTGTTAATTCTGAACAGGAAACATTTCCAGATAAAACAGTAATTTTCTTATTTGGCTCTGGGGATCTGTTTTAAGTTTACAGGAAGGCAGAAAGCTTTTTTAGTAAGTCATGCTTAAACTAAAAGAACGTTTATCTTCCTCTGAAACCAACATAATTTTCTTTCAAGAAGACTCAATTATTAAATTATACGAAGTAGGTTTGACATAATTTTACAGGAAATTTTCTTTCATTTTGATATAACAAAAATTAAATGAACTAACAGATTCAGTAAAATATGGTTTTGCTAATTTTCTTTTATCAAAGTTTTCATTCACGTTTTAAGAAGAGAGAGAAAAAAGAAAGAAAACTTTGTTTTGAAAATTTTTGAAAACGTTGTTTTGAAATGTTGCTTGAATATTGTGAAAAATAATTTAAAAACACCTTACATATTTGCATCAAATATTATCATTTCTCATGCTAAGTATAAATGAGAAATATATATAATAATTATTATTCCTTTAATATATAAACCTTAGGGAAATTTAAATAATTTAATTACTTATAATGATATTGTATTTTAAATTGTATTGTTTCGGAGCATGGATTGTGATACTATTATCATGGAAGGACAATCATAATTTTAAAACTTATATTTACAATAACAAAAAGAGATATTAAAACCAGAATATGTATACCCTCGAAGATTAATGAAAAATAATTAAAAATAGTATTCTTTAGGTATTACACCAAGCATTTAAGGGTCGATTAATTGATTTTTAATGGTATTTTCTTATAGGATAAATTATACAAAAGACAAGATATGAAATTTCTCATTTTATCAAGAAAAATACTTGCATTGGTTTGACAGCTTTATTTCAATAAGAATTATATTTCGACAGATTGTGTCAAATACTTGTTAAATTATGAATTAACTTGCACATATGATATATATAATACTTTGCTTGTAAATGCTTGCAGGAAAGAGAGGATAGGGCTACAAGATAAAGGGTTAAAAATAGAGAAAGTCTGTCTAAATTGTGTCACCTATGTTTACCAATATCGTCTAAGCCCTTGAAAGAAAAGGAAAGATCATTCGTGTGTTAAATCATATACTTAGAAAAAGATGTTAAGCCCCTAAATGGTAAAATTTAGAAAGAAACAGTAGTTTAAAAGTTATATTTAAAGACACAATACAATCAGAAAAGAGTTTTTTGCATTGTATATTTAAAACGTATTTCAAAAAATATTAAATGAAAGCATTAAAAATGTTTCATTATATTTCTTCAGATGTTTTTATATGGATCGATTTTACTGAGAAAAACATATCAATTCATTGTTCGGCAATAAAATTCCTTTATATACATTATCATTAAGAAAAACCATTAACATATCAAAATAAGATTAATGATGCGCAATATTAATCTTATTTTGATTTCTCTTATTTCCTTTTATAAAAAGATCAAAACACATTCTGTATTGAGAGCGATTCGTCAAAATTGTGTTTCATAAAAATGTTTCACCGAAATGCAAATTATTAAATACTTTGATTATTAAATTCCATTACTAATCGATAATTTGTTTCACTTTCCCAACTTTTTTTTTATTTGTAGCATTATTTTGAAAAATATCTTGTCATTTATTATTTTGCTCTATTTTAATAAGAATTTCCATCCATGCGAATTTCTATTATGATCATGAATTTCAATCTCATTAGAATAAATTAAATTATAAATATTATTGAAAATTCTGTTTATGTTCTTATGGAAGATCAAATAAATTCAATCTTACAAATCAATATCGAAATTTTCAATTCTTACTTTGAAATGCAAATAAAAAGAATACTGTTTGTATATTTCAAAAACAAATATATTGTTATTTTAACAAAGAAAAACTCTTTTAGAAAAACAAATCTGCTTCTAGAAAGAAATACCATTGATTTCATTTATCTTTACATATTTCTTGTTTTTGAAATTGTAGTTTCCTGTTTTTTCTATCATAATTCTATCGAATAATTTTCTTGCGTGCTTTTTCCTCACTGGAGGTAATGGTAAGAATTTTTACAAAGTTCCTGTTATATTATTATAAATGGCTTTTCGTTCGAAAAAAGAGAGGTCTGATTGCTTTTATGCCAACCAACAACCAGTATTTGAATGAATCATTATCCATTTTATTTTTGTCAAGCTATTGATTAATTTTCAAAGGATGGCTTGCTGACAATGTTACCTCAATTAGCGTCATATTTTTATAAATAACAAATAAATCAAATTGAAAATTTATGTATTGAATTTTTGTTATTTTCAGTCGATCCTTGTCACGCAATAAGAAATAAATTAGCCTATTTGCTCTTTATCATATGCCTATACTGAACTTCTTATATCTTCAAATAAACCAAGAGCTAGTGACTATTTAAAATTTGTCAAATACACCAGAATTAAGAATACATCTGTAGATATTCTTTTATTTTTCTTCTTCAGAATTAATTAAGTATAATTACTTTGTATTTATTGATAAATCCTCTAAGTGAAATACGTTATACCAATAATATATCATGTTGTCTAATTACATGAATATGTTTTACTCTCACTTATGTGTGTAAACTATGTATTTCTATGTGAAATAAACTATTAAAGTAATCAAGAAAAGAAATATCTTATATAATTTTATTAATGCTGACTACACTTGTGTGATGTAAACACCTCATAAGGTTTTCGTCAGTGCCTTTCTTAAAATAAATGTTACATTTGTGAGTTATACTCTATAACCATTCATTACTAATTTGTACCAAGGCTTAAAAGCCGATTTCTAAGGTTACGATACATATTTTTGTATTTTACTTTGAAAAACCCCAAGCACGTATTCTACCTAAATTTGTATGGAAATTTTGTGAATCTAAAACTAAAAATTTTATAAGATTCCTTGAACATTTAGTAATTTTAAAAACTGAATTTTCTTCACTTAATTTCGAAAAAATACTAAGGCGTAATAAATGTCGCAAAGTAGCTTAGCCGAATATCTTTAGTGGTATAAAAACTTATGAACTCCTGATATAGGTAACATAAGTATTTTTTAAATATATATATATATATATATATATATATATATATATATATATATATCTCAAATTCCTTTGGATTGTACTCAAAACCAAAGATGTGAAGATTTTTACCTTAAAGATGAAATTTTACCTTAAATGAATTTTCTTAAGGAAATCAAGACAAAAGTGAATATAATTCTAATAAAAAAATTCTCCATCATTTATTTAAGAAAATTTTTAATTCTTATTCCAGGGACTTATAGGAGACTAGATAAAGAGTTTAACTTATTGACCTTAGGAATATGAATTTTACTAACTATATTTTCAGTTTATTTTCTAAGGCAGAAGAAATTTATTGTCTCAATATTATAGGATACCATAATTCATTTTATATTTAAGAATCATACTGGCAATTGTAAACATACCTAATCACGAAACAATTATCTGATAAATCGAATGGTTATAGATTAAGTAGAGGCAAAGATAGGTACAAATACTGGAATTTTAAGATGATTTCTTTAAAAAAATTATTTGAGCTGCAACAGACTGCGAGGTGATTAATTTAAAAGAGTACCCATTTGTTTTGCGTATTATCTTTATCCATAATATACATGTAGCAAGATTTTCAACATCATTACTTATTTAATATGTTTATAATTAATGTGCGGGTATCAGTTTTTTTTTTACTTTCTAAATGCAAAAATTCGGTTTTTAAACATAAATTTGTATGAACATCATTAGTAATTTTTATTCTGATTCTGGGCAAATGATTGGAGTAAATCATCGGCTGCTTTCAACGATTTTATTATTATTTTTATTTTTGAAAACTCATTTTGTAAGATTATGAATGGTGATACTAATACTCATCTGTATGAACTAAATCTTTGATTTTAATAAATTCCAAAGTATACCTGGACATAATTCAAAATTTTATTGCTTCTCTTGAGATACTGGGCAGTTACTGCTGGTTTCAGCAAAATGGAGTCACTCCACGTAAGTCGAACCTAATAATGATAGTGCTTAAGGAATTCTTTGATGACCGTTCAATTTTAATAGGCCTCCTACCACCAAGGTCACCAGACCTTACTCCATTAGATTTTTTGTGATGGCTTATCACAAAGATCGGGTTTTCTAGAGAAGTCCTGCAAACATCGATGATAAAACAAATCATAAATGAAGAAAATTCATCAGTGACACTAACATTATTGGAAAGTATGTCAAAAAAAACTTCGTTCAACGTGTTCATGTTTTGCATTCAAAATGCTGGAGAATATTTTCAACATTTGCTGTAAGGAATGATAATGTAAATAATTTGAATTAAATTAAGCTTTTCAAAAGTAAAATTATCACAGAAATGAGAAACATTTTGCGTCTCTATTTTTGTTTTACCTCAAAAACGAAGTTCTTAAGTCCAACAGTGATAGAAATTGTTTCCCACGTTTGAATAAGGTTCTAACAATTAAACTTCAGTATTATAATAGCTGCCACATCCTTCAGATTTAAGGGTAGTTAGAAGAATCAACCGGTCTCTTTTAAATTCACCATCCTGTATTATAATCTATCCTGAAGAAACTGAAAGCCCAACATTAGTCTGTGATCATATACACATACACACCTACGGGAAATACTATATATATTATTTTAAAGATAATACTTTACATTTTATCAAATATCACTATAATAAAAATGATTTTTCATAGTTCAGGAATTCTATACAGGATACATTTTCATTCTTTTTCATTAACGTGTAAACATTGTCTTTCTGTCAAGGAACGTTTTTTTAGTTAAAAAAAAAATCGTGTTTTACTAAAATAATTAGCATGAATGGAATTTCGGACTATTTATGACAATATCTGGCGATGTACATATTTGACGTAGTTTTGAATCCCATTCTGAAGTACTCTCTTATTTTGAAATAGCCCTCGTTTCGCTTCTATGAGTGACTTTAATAAACAATCAACCTCACTTATTCTAGCTGATTTTTTAATATTATTTTATTTTTTGATGTTGATTTTATTTTTTCTTGCACACGTAATTAATTTTCAACAAGGATTTATAATAATGTATAAAAAGTATTGAAATGAACTGCTTCTTATTATTTTATAAGTAATGGTGTTCAAATCCGCTGTCTCTGTTGATGTGGACAGTAAATATCCACACAGTGAATTACTTTTAGGCTATAGGAACAAAATAGCGAATCGATATGGCTCCTATCATGGATTAACTTAGAATACGTTGAATTTAACTAAAAGCTATGTTCTAACATCGCAGTTCTTAGTTGGAATTTGCTTCTCCTTTCTTCCACTGTTAAAATAATTGTTATTATACTGTTGACTTCAAGCCAAAGTTAAAGAATACTTCTTAAGGAGAGAATTTGTTAATTAATTAGTTAAAACTCTTTTAATGCTTAGCTTTGCAAGAATGCCAGGTTACCTTTAGCTTAGAAATTGTTTAATTTAATTAAAAATAAACTGGATTTCATTAAATTCCTTTTCCGTTATTTTGTAATTTTTGTGGTTTAATTTGAATGATTGAGAGACTTGAATAGATTACAAATATTACAGTATTAGAAGTTTCATGATTTTATTTTGCAAAAATTTTGAACTCAAATGTTTTTAAATTTAGATTTTCTAAAATTTATTATGCATCACTAAAATTTTATAAAACTCCTTTTAAATTTAGAGCAGTAACAAATGCTTAACATAAAAATGTGACTCTTGATAAAATCATTTGAAAAAATTATACTAAATACTACAGGGAAGGGGGAAAGTAATGCCATACTATTAAAAGCCCTGCAGATATAGTCAAATATTAACAATATTTATAAGGTTATTACATATGATAAAATTAATTACATAGTTAAGTTAGTCTTATAGAAATTAATACTTTTTAATGATAATATTTAGGAATAAATGAAAGTTGTACCCAAAGGTTGTCCAGCATATAATTGTTAAGCCAATATTTACCTACATTTTTATGAAAATAACGTTTATGAGTATAATAGTTTTTGAATTTTTAAATATTGATGATGTTATTTTAAGTCAAATTAATAATAACGATGATGTGTTAAAATTTTCTAATATTTTTAACCAGAGCACTTAAATTTATTACAAACTAATATTTATATAAATGAAGCAGAAATTTACGAATAATTCTTTAAAATTTCAAAATAATAAAACTTCTTTAATATTTAGATTAAAAGAGGTCTTTTCTACTTCGAGATGCATAAAATAACTTTATTTGCAATTCCATCAAATCTAAATATATTTAAAGAATATTATTTACAATAACTTATTGCATAATATTAGTCTTATGACCGAAACACAAAATACTTCTATTAACTGGGTTATGTTTAAATAAATATTGTTTTCGAGTAGATTTTCCTTTGAATTTTATTAAGAGTAATTAAAAATATTATAATTATAAAAAATTATATTTGTGTGTATATATATATATATATATATATATATATATATGTGTGTGTGTGAGGTGTGTGTGTATGTGAGGTGTGTAGGTATGTTCGTGTATATAGCAGCTACATCAAATAACAACAGTTAAATCGGTACGCTTAGAAATGCTGTTTTTTGTGGCGAAACTCTCTGAGTGAAATTATCTTCTAAGAATTCGAAAGTTCTTAACGACCATATCGCTGTATGCATGTTATGTAGGATATTAAACGACCAATCACATATACTGCACTAAAGAAACTGATACACAAATTTGAAGCTAAAGGTCCTTTAGCTGTTGGTTTAAAGGCAGTGGTACATTTTTATACCACATATTTAGCACCCTAAAATTCTCTGTAAAATACCTTTTTCTCCACACATTTATCATCAAATGGTAGCTTATAGTGTGATTTAATTAAACTAGATGGCAGAATCATGCAGAATGATTATAAAAATTATTGCTTTGAATCTAATGAGAGTTCTTAACAAGTGGTTGTTTCATCCTTTACAGAAATGTTTCTGAAATGACTTGAAAATTTTAATTTCATCAGCTAACCAATCTACATGTTTGAAACTTTATGTAAAAATTGCTAATTACTAAAAACAATATATTTAAAGTATTCGTTTCATACTTCAAACTAAGTGGTATAAAATTTATACCACCCCCCACACAGAGGGTTAGAGAGCAACAGATGGCTGCACTAAAATTTTCGAATGAGACTAATATGTGACCGTTCACTTTGTTACAGTGAAATATAGACATCGTAAAAATGTTATTAAGTGCCAGTGAGGCAAAAATCAGACTTATTCTCCGAAGAAAAGAAATTTAAAACAGAAAAAAAGTTCAATGCAGAGTTTTGCAAAGAACATATTTAGCCACTTAAGGTGCGCTTTTTTTTATATGGTCATTTTTTCTTTTTGACACATCTGTCTATCACATATGTGAGAGGGTATTTTTCGAATGCGAACAATTACCGTGGACAGCTGGTTTTTGAACTCTTACGGATCTACGCTTGCTTTTCATTTTATTTATAATAGTCTTATATATATATATATATATACATAATCTAGTTATAATTAATTTATTAAATATATATATATATTTCTAAAAGTGTTTTTAAAAGATGCTTACTCGGAGACTTTCGACTGAAGAAAATGTTTTGGTTTAAAGAGCTCCCTTTTGATGGATTGAAGTTACCTTCAGAAACAAGCGAAGAAAATATCTAAACAGTATATGCAAAAAAATATGTTTTATTTTAAATAAAACTGTACATGCATTTCTACTGAATTTGGTTTATTAAGTTTTTAATATAAATTTATCATTAAATTATGAAAATCATATATGTATAAAAAGTTATTCTTGAATTAATTATCACATTTTCGCACAAATTATCACTCGTAGAAATAAAAATTACATCCTTAAGTTCTCATTTTTACAAAAGTGTTTTATGATCCTAATATTTTCCAAATTAAATAAAATAATATACTTTTTATGAAACTGTTTATTGTTTCTTCGAAGGAATACGAAACAACGAGTATACAAATAAGATGTCTAAGAGGGGCTGTGGTATATTACATATACCGGGTCTTAAAAATCAGGAAATAAAAAAAATTCATTTTACTACTTAATATTGTGTCTTTTTAACATTATTAATTCATAATAATTTTAACTAAAATTTAATATTTTTTATATACAGACCCTGAAAGGGTTCAAAAGGGGCTCGTCTTCATCATTCTTTAGTGTCTTTCGAAATGCGAGTAGATAGTGCATTTCATGTCGTCTATTTCAGCACATGGGCATACTTTAGTATATGGGTATACTTTATTATATGGGGTATACTATATTTAGTATATGTGGTATACTTTAGGATATCTTTATTCATAATTTAGTTAAGAATTTTATTCCTAACTATATTTAAAATTAAAGGTAATCACACACATGCACATACTGATATTCAACAAAATAATCTTTATAATACTTTCAATAGCATTCATTTAAAATCAGTAAATATTTACTGTTTTTATTATTATATATAAGACTTCCTATATTTTTAATAAAATTAAAAGCTTTTTAATGTTAATATTATCAATAGGAATGAAGTTTTAATGCTTTTTAAAAATATTGTTAAAGTTTATTTTATCAAAAGATTTATACATCTGTGTATATGAATCTAACACAACATTATCCTACAATTTGATCATCATTATTAAAAGTACCTATTTGATATTTAATAATTAAATAAGTTCAAATAACCTCAACAATATAAGGATAAGTTATATATATTTTTTTACTATAGTTATAAAATCCCTTAGAATTTTAATGTATCTTTTACCATACGAAACAGAAATTACTTTATACATTAAATATTGAAGTTTTTCTTCAAATTTATTATTTCATAAATAGAATATTTTTAATAACCACGAAGTTCATACGTTGCATCTTTTTATTTCATTCCTTTTCTTTATTTCTTTCTTAAAATATTAAACTTTATCTAAACACGATTTCTATAAAAATGCTCTATACTGTTATTTAGCTTAGAGATTTGAACTATATCTTAATTGAAAATATTAAAGTCTTAAGACTATATGGGTTTGTAATACTATAAGCCCTAATATGATAATTTTTAAATCATAATAATCTTCTAGTGTTAGGGATTATCTTAATAATAGTTAGCTTTACATTTTCAAATTTATGAATATATATGTGTATAATTTTATTGCAATTTTTGTCCCTAAAATTTTTAGTATCAATCCATATTGATTAATATGTATATATTAATATTATTATTATTTAACCAATATATTTATAACGAATAAAATTTCCCTTAAGTAACTAAAAACAGTTATATGTTATAAAGAAAATAAATTTGGACTTAAATTTTCATTATTAACCATTTTACGTATTTTGCACCTCTTATTATTAAAAATATTGTAACTTAATTTATCAATTTTAAAGTTATAATAATATTTTAAATTTCTTAAACCACTTTTTTATTATATCTCAATTTACTATGAAGAAAAATACTATTCTAAGAGAGAGAGAGAGCTTTCTTACACTTATATTTATTGTCCCAAATTATTCTTGTTTTATAATTCTTATAAGCTTTTCATCAATCATTTCATTTTTTATCAGAAAACTTTTAGCTTACTTATGATTTAAATCATAGTTCCAAATATTTTCATTTCTATATTTATCAACAGATTCAAGCGTATTGCACTAAAAATTCATTTTCATTAATTCAACATTAATATATATCACATCATCGACTTTCTCTTCCAACTAAAATAATAGCTATATTTTCTTTTACAACCTTTCAACAACATTTTTTTTATAATTTCCACCAATAATTATCTTACAAAACTTACATTTTAATGTGGTTTAAAAATTAAGCCACATTTAATTCATGACAATGTAAAAGAAATAAACAAGAAATAAATTACAAATAATGTAATTACAGTACTGTCCTTATGAAATAATGATTTTGCTTATATAACCATTGTACTGCAGTGAATTACATTATTAAAAACACAAGATATAAAAACAAAAATTAAAGACAAATAGAAAATTAACCAAAAAGAAAAAAGAAAGAAAATATTTTCATTGAGCCATTAAATATTACACACACACACACACACACACACACATATATATATATATATATATATATATATATATATATAAACTTAAAGGAATTATATACTGATTAAATAAATTTGTCACATATAAATATAATTCTAAATCTTTTTTTTCGTCACTTTATTTTTAATATTACAGATAATATTATTATACTGTAATAATAACTATGTAATATGATATATATAAACTGTAATAAATACTAATATTTTGCATAACTGTGTATTGCTCTAATATGATCCTGTGAGACTCCGAATCTATTGATACTTTTTTTTCGTATAAGGCCAGCGAAACGAAAGCAATGCTGGACAAATATATAGCCGTATCTTCATGTGAAGCTTCTGTTGCCAATAGCAACATGTTTTATGTTCGACTGGGGTATTATTAGGAAGACTAGATTCCTGAAGGACACGCTTCTTCTAATGTCCCTAAGAAAAATATAAGTAGTGCTGACGTTTGCCTTTTTCCCTGCGACTTCAGGCATTTTCCCGCTGTAGTCACAAACAACAATTAAGGTCAGGATATCTGTCATGCTGTGTTGATATCTATGCTTAGATATTCTTTTCTTGAAAGATACTGAGTGAAATTATTTGCAATAATTGTTTTGCTGATCACGAAGCAATTGGAAAAGGCAGAGTAAATATTTTGCTCATAGTTTGGCATTTGTTATCATTTGTAGAAATCCCAGAATCAAAAGTTACTAGTTTATTAATACATGCCATTGGTATTAAAAGTTAAAAGGAGAGGGATTTGGAACGAAATTATATTTCGAACTTCTTATATTCTCATAAGATTAAAATATTTTTGTGCTAAAAGTAATGATAAGTAATATGAACTAAATATAATTTATCTAATATTTTATTTCTTGATAAAATTGGAATATCTTTACATCATATTATTAAAAAAAGTCAGAAAACTTAATTGATGTTATTTCATTCATTATAATTTATAG
>BMAW01001909.1:0-24723 GCA_019974015.1 Nephila pilipes | reverse complement strand
AAAATCCAAAAGGCAAGAAATCTCTCAGCTGTCTGCAATAAAATGAATATACATTGATAAGAAATCTAAATTCTCTCTTTTACAAATACATGTAAAATATTTCACTCTAACCCCAAATTTCAGTTAATTCTTTTAAAAAATTAAATTGCTTTTATCTTTTCTTTCTATATATATTAAGGAGACGACACTCTAAAAATGACATAAAATCTTTATTTCTATTCTTATTTAGTAATATACTTTGAATTATCACATTTTGTTTGATATATTACTTTGTATGTATGAGAAATAGAAAAATTTAAATGATGTGAAAAGTGTAAAAAAGCAAATTTCGGGATTTGATCATGCTTTTTTTTTATTAAATGTCAGTAATTTCACACTATTTTAACATCGATTTTAGAACACTGGTATTATTTCATTTTAATAATAATTGTATTTTACTGTTTTTATTGTAACTGCAACTTTTATAATTAGTAATTTGTTGATTCAAGCATTTTGTGCGATGTTTCTAATTACGTTTTATATCGCTAATTTTAGAACTTTGTGGACTAATTTAACATATATTTTCATGGAAACACAACTCTTTGATATTATATGATTCATAAATGTACCTGTACCCCCCACATTTTTATATATATATATATATATATATATATATATATATATGCGTGTGTGTTTTACATTTTCTTCAAATTTTTTGTGTCTGATAAATTAACACTCTGGAAAAAAGTGATCAATTACTAACAATGTGCTACGAAATTAATTAAACATTCAATTATTTTTATGACAATATATAACTAATAACGTAAGATGACATTCTAACTTAACTGAAGCATGTAATAATTATATTTTTTCAGAGTTTTAAGTTTTTTTTTTAAAATGAATTTTATCATTTTGTGTATTTAATACATGAATGAAATTATAAATGAACATAACAATGAATTTAAAATGCTATTTATTCCACAAAATCTTTACCAATTTTGTGTGCGTGTTATTCATAATGTTCGTAATGAAATTAGTAATCTATTTTTTAATAAAATAAATACTTTTAAAAACATTAAAATGTGAAGAACATTGGAGTTTTCCTACATTTTAGCATGTATTTTATTATTTGTCTTCCAAACCTAAATATGAATTATAAAATTGATCCCTAAAGTTTTTTGAAGCATCTAAAAATATCACAGAAACCATATTTAAATATTATTTTAAATATATGAGGATAAGAATTTTGATTTTTTCCGAAACATTTTAAAACAATTTGAATTTTTAAATTTGTATTCGCAATATAATAAAAAAAACTGAGAAATCTCTTTCTTGAATGTAAACAATTTATGATATTTTAAAACCTTATTTTTAAATGCATAAATAAAAAAAAGTATTCAAAAGGTGCCAAGTCCCCTAAAAAAGAAATCACTACAGTATTCGAATAAAAGATTGAATACGAGTTTCACAAGAAATTCCACTCTTCAGAATCTTGTTATCATCTACAATCCTTTGAATTTATTCGGGAATTGAATACAAACCAACATCCTACCTCGATACTTCTCAAGCACAAACTATTCTTCTTCGAGGAAAGAATTCTTGGGGAGGAATATGAAGCAATGAAAAAAAATCAAATCTTGGAGAAATCGGGTTTCATTTTTCCAACCGAATTCCATTCTCATTTCCTTTTAAACGTAAGTCCATTTTTGCTAAACTGATTTTCAGCGATCCAGCAGATGGCTTGTATTATAAGTATGCAAAATAACTCTCTAAATATACAAATCTCACTCTATTTATGAAGAACCAGATGCAAAGGCGGGATCAACGTGAAATAGAATTTTCGACCTTCAGAGCATGTTTCATGTGATTAAATCCGAGCTTTGGTGAGTTTGAAAGTTTTGCAATTTATTTATTTATTTATTGATGGATATTTCAAGTGAGATACCAACTAACTTTCTTAGTTATATTTTCATTTAATAAATGAAATGTAAATAGATCACTTACAATTATAATCATGGTCACTAGTATTAAGTTTAAAGGTAAATTGTTGATAAAATACATTTAATTATTCTGAGTAACAAATTAACTGAATTTACATGTATGAAAATGAGAATCAGAAACTCTTATGTTATAGAGAAAACATGTATTTCTTTTATGATTTTTATATGTGCATTTAAAACACCTGTTTATTTATAACCATAAAAAAAACCTGTAACCATTGCTTGAAATTTAATAGCACTTTTCTTATCACATTGCAAATATAACAGTTTGCCATTCAGTTTTTTATCCGCGTATTATTATACATTTTGATAATAAGTTGATTATAAGTTGATATTGTACAACAAATATCAAATCCACAAACTCACAAGTGATTAAAAAATACGCCTGACATTTCTCACAAAAATGTCGAATCAAATGTTAGTGTAATTACTACGAAATAAACTGTTGGCTAATTCCTTACAAATGTTTCCATTTTTTTTCTTTTATTTTACAAAATTCATACTAATCAGTTTACACTAGGTCTTTAGTTGTGGTCTGATAATTTAGACAGAAGTATTTAAAAGAATGCTATTCAAAATTACTTTACTTACGAAGTATAGTACATTTATTTTCAATATATCTACCTTTTCAACAAAATTGTTTTGGTGCATTTTGAAAAGTGATTTTCTAGTTACCTGAAACAAATTTTTTAAGTTTTAAAAGCAAAGTGGAATATTCTGTCTATAAAAATTCTCTACTTGTATTTTGTTCCAGTGAATGCAAACAAGTATATTGAAAGTTAAAATAATTAGAGTTATTATTTGTATCTGTAATATTAAGTGTATTGAATATAAATAATTATACTATTAAATAAAGACAGCAATATGGAGGAAATGAAAAATAATTTAATCTGTTGGGATAATTTTGCAAAATTCACTGCAAATATTTAAAAGAATTATTTTGAATAATTTTATGAACATTGAATATTTTTAAGTTCACAAAACGTTTCCGAATGGCACTTAAAAGTAGTAGTATTGTAATACTTGTATGCAATAAAATTACTTTGGAAGTGATACTTATATCACATTTTTTCTGAAAAGCATTTTCAGTTCAGAGTTCATGGACTATACTTAAAATTATTATTCAATGTTTAACAGATCTAATGCATCATTTGATAAATTAAATTAATAATATTTTTATTTATTTTTAATACATTTTACTCATGAACAGGGAAATAAATAAATAATAATAAAGTCTCAATATCGTATGAATCTCGTTTTAGACACTTTGCTAAAAAGTCACATGACAAGAGTTCATGAATGAAGTAAATTAATAAACAATTGAGACCAGACATTTTAAAAGTTGAGTGACGATTTGAAACAGAATTTAATAAAAAAGGCTTTTGAAAAACTACAAATATAAAATAAATAAATAAGTAAAAATGTCAAATCGAACATAAAAGTTTGACGCTGATGATATATTTTAACTTATAAAAGTGTCTGGAAGAAGCTTCTGAATATGAAAATCACACAAGCATAATAAATGAAAATACCGATGATGATTATAGTACTATTAACGTCATTTGTTTTTAATGTGCATTGAAGCACTTTTTTTTTCTATTTTAGATACTTTTTCCCATTCAGATATTTATTTTATTAAAAAAATATAGTTATCTAATTATATATCTTTTTGTTAAAAATTCGAAAAATAGTTATTTGTGGTAATTTTTCAATGATGGGGTGATATTAATTCGATACTTATGAATGCGCAAGAAATCCAAAATATCAAGCGTGATTAAAATAAGAGATCTATATTACATACTCATTCCTATGAAATAAATTTTTTGTCGATAATACAAAACAAGATTTAATGATATTTAATAAGATTTTGAATAATAGGTTATAGATATAAATGAATATTTTGTATGAAAAGAAAATAATTTTGATAACCTATGTATAACTATCGACTTTTTCTTATTACGATATTTAAAAATGATACACAAAATAGCTTCCTGTAGAATTAAATACATCGTAAGTAAGCTATCAAATATTATTTACTAAAATCATTGATTGTAATTCATGAAAATATCAATTATAAAGCAATTGGTCAACCAAACGCAAATAGTTTCATCTCTGTTCACACACACACGCTCCGATAGTAAAATCAAATAATACTTAAAAAGAACATCCGGTTTTTGATGTTTTAAGTATAAAATATTTAATCTTTTTACATATATTATAAAATAACTAGCTTTAATTTCCGTTATATTTATGTTACATTCAAAGCCGAATGAAATGAAAATGAGCATAACCTTAAAAAAAGCCAATTAAATCATATTTACGCTAGCAATGTCATTTGAAATGGTGAAAATGTTTTCCTTTATTGATATTCCTGTAAAAAGAAAGCAATGCCTGAGAATTAATCTGGAACTTGGCAAACATAAGGTTGTTAATAATTCATGGGAAAACAGTAGCTTGACTTGAAAGCAATCAACTCTCTTTTTTTCGAACATAAAGTCATTAATAACAAAAGCATACAAGAAGGCTTGCGTCAAAACTAGTAAAGATATCATGCGATTACCCTTATTCTGGATGAAACACGCAAGAAATCTTATTCGATTGAAATATAGTAGAAAAACATGAAACTAGTGTTTCAAAAATAAGAAATATGTAAAGATAAATGAAATCAATGATATTTCTTCCTCGATGCAGATATATTTTTTGAAATTGTTTCTCTGAGTAAAACGAACAAAACATTTCTTTTCAGAATATATAAGATGGGTTTTTTTATTATTTTTTTCCATCTGAAATGAAAACAATTGAATATTTTGATGCTGATGTATAAGATTGGGTTATTTTTTTTGAATTCATGTATGAACAGAAATGCAATGCTTAAAATATTTATGATAGTATTAATTCCAATGGGATTAAAATATATGATACATTTTAAATTGATAAATTGTAGTTTGAATAATTAAAATTTGAAATGAAATGAAATAACAAAATTAACAAAAAAAAACTATAATAACTAGAAACACACACTGAAAATTATAACACAACGAGAAAAATATTTTGAAATAGAACATGTATAAGCTACTAATAAAATACAATTCTTGAAAAATAAAAAAAAATTATATTGACTGAGAATTTAAAAACATATTTTTTTAAACACCTTCAGAAAAGAATAAACTTTTCCAAATATTATTATTCTCTAGTATATGAATTTCTGCATTAATATTAATACTTGAAACGCAATTTATATACTTTTTTCTATTGTAGAACTTATTTATTTAAAAAGGGAAATGAAAATGTATGTAATTTCATATGTTTCAAATACAAAATTTTTTGTTTTAGATTTACAAAATGGTTCCAAACAAAGAAAGAATAATTACTTTATACAAAGAGTACATAACTTAATACTGAACTATAAAGAACCATTTTTACCATTTACTTTCAGAGACTTTCTCTTCTCTGACAATCAATGTACTTATAAGATTTTGAACATTTAATTTGAATGTTATGAAAGTGCTGATTACTTTAGTATCATAATATTTCATTAATTTCGTCATTAAATAATAACAAAGAATTTTAAATAATAAATCAGAGAATTTTAATATTTTAAAACTAAAACTTCTAATAATGAAAAAGTAAGAGACTGAAATAATTATTTCATGATGCCTGAATCCTCATTCATATGAAAATACAGAGTGACATACATATTCATGTATATATATATCTATATGAAATTATATTATCATGAACAAAACATTATACTTTTATATAACTAATAAACACATATTTAGTAGCCTTTTTTGTTGAAATATGTAATAGTGATAGGAAAATATTGGATAGAATTACTGTGGTGTTTATAATGCAAATAATATAAAACTTCCTCGCGTTTTGTTAATAACTATATTCCACAGGACTTCTATAAAATACCTACAGTAATTAATGGTTACAATAATTGATAAAAATTTATAACAAAATATTATATATATTTTTAGCCAGTCTGCTATATATATATATATATATATATATATATATATATATATATATATACATATATATAAGCCTAATTTTATACAGTTTGGATAGAGATAAACTTTATTTTTTCAAAGCAGAACTAACAGTATTTTAGAGATCGGATTCAAATTCAAAATCAGTGTAAAAGCAAGCCTGACTTCTGCTTCTTACGTTTTTAACATGATTTACATTGTACTCGTACCTTTTTGTCCAAAGAATTTAGTGTTTTTTTTTTGGTAAACTACACCAGAATATTTATAATAAAGTGTACTCTCTGTGCGAATTAATAATTTACAATTCTTAAAATTTTCGACTTGATCAATAGGAATAAACTTTCTTATAAACTGTTGGTAAGTAAATTACCTAAAAACTTTCCATCCTTTCTAAGCGGATTTAAACATACTCCAAACCCCCAAAGTCCCATAAGAAATTTCCCATCTGGGGTGTCTCTTATTTAGTAATCTTACAAAACTCCGATGGGAATTTACTATCCAGTTACAAAAACGCACCGAATCATGCATTTTCAAAGCCGCACATCGAACCACTTTGAATACTCCATTATAAATACATACAACAACCTATAAGCCACTTTACTAAGCCCGCATTTGAAGTTGGTCGATCCAAAAAGCGGAAAGACAAGCAAGTTAAAAGAGCAAAATTCAATAGAATTTAGATGTAAGCCAATAAAATAAACAAAGCTGCATACACCAACATATGATTGTTTTAGAATTTACTACATTCAGAGATCTTCAATTTTTCTATTTTTTGTGTGTATATATTCTTGCTTTCTATCAACATAAAAAGACTTATTTTACAGTCATATTGGAACATTTGTTATATTTTGTAAGTTTAATGAATGATATAATTTTTTAGCTGGAAATTACTTCAGATTTTGTTATATATCGTAAGAATACGTGCATATAAAGTTATACATTTTCTTTCCTTGCCAAAAATTTAAGCGCAAACTATGTTTAAATACTACTCATATTGCAGAAAATTAAAATTTTGATGAAATGTTGAAAGATAAAAACTGAAATGTTTACTTTTGAAATATTGGTAAGTCATGTAATTAAAACCGTTTTTCCCTTGATTCATTGGAAAAACATCAAATAAAATTTGATTTATGTATTGCAAATGTATTGTCCATAATAAATAATTTTACAGAATTTTTAAAAAATTGATGTTGCTCTGAAGTAAGTTAATTTTTTTAAAGACGCTTAAAATATTTTAATTGCAATTTTTTGTTTATATTAATAACATAGAATATATAAAATGAATGCATATAATGGTGGCACGGAATATTCTTTAATAGAAACATTTTAATTCCCAAAGAAGTAATGATAATAAATGTGTCAAGTGTATTACCAGTATGGCTATCCTAAATTAATTATAAAGTATTTTAAATTTTCAAGTCATTTTATTTATTTCTATTTTGTTACAGCAATATATCTATTAAGTTAAAAAATTGATCACGCGACAAAAATACTAATTGTTTGTCATGTGGAACAAATATTGTCACGTGAATCTCTATGTGACTCTTTAATATGCCCATCATTTATGACATTTGTTTTATTAAGGGCATTTGTTTACTGTGTGGGTATATTTTAGAAGATTATTAAGGACTTTCATCTTTTAAATAGGCTGATTTATTTAGACATATAATTGTATTATCTAAATTATTTTACGAAAATAGAACAGACATGATATCCCAATGCAATTGATATTCATCTGTAATATTTCTGGTAAAAGCTAATAGAATATTAAGAGCTACTAAATTGAAGTACATTTTAATACTATCGTTTTCTCCTTAAAAAAGAGAAGAATTCTTAAGGATGGTATTACAATCCTTTCAATTCGTCATCATAACAATTTCCTTCAAAATTATTTAGTCTCCTTAAGCACATTGATTTCCATTAGAAATTAAAGAAGTAGATAACCATAAAAAATTTAAAGATAACGTAATATAGTTTTCAAAACTAATCCTAGTTTACAAACTTAAAGAAGACGCTAATTTCGAAAGCCATCTTAATTCTAATTCTATATTTATTTTTGCCATGCTCCAAAATTAGTTCAATCACACACAAAGGCGATACACTACTTTTTAAGAAAACGATATGTTATGCGCGATATATGTCAAAAAAAGGGAGAGGGTATACAGGGATCGGGTACATAGCTGTCGTTCCTATATTGTTTATTTGCTCAGGTTCATTTCGTTCAATTACAAATGTATGCTTAGGTAAATGATTTTAAAAAGATAATATATTTTTATCTATTTTTCCTTTTGAGACTTAAAAGAGAGATCATAACACACCAAAATTCATATCCTCGTGTCCAGGAATTCTTTGAAATTTTAATTTAACTTAAAACCTTGACAGAGTCACTGAAATCGAAATATTAAGTGATTTAGAAAGGAAACCATAGTTCGTATGCTTCAGTTACAGACAGGAAAAATATAAGTGCAGTGTGGAACGAAAATGTTATTCTGTTTTCATAAGATATTCCACTCTGAAGTTAAATATTTACTGTAAAGGATAATGAAAAACTTGTCATGTTCTAATATTAACTTTATGAAGACAAGAGATTTTGAAGATTAATATTTGGAAGAATTTGAACATATTACTTTCCAATATTTACTTTTAGCAGTTGATTTTGAGATCTATTTCCCGGATGTAAAAGTATACTTAAATTTTCATTTTCCAATCATTTCTACCTAAATATTTTAGATACAACATAATTAAATCACTAAATTAAAATAAAAGTGTTTGGTTGCAAATATGGAAATAGAAAACTAAATACTACATTATTTATAGAAAATAGGTATTATTAGCGGAAAAGATGCTTATTAGCTTGCTAATTTTAAATGGATAGGAGTTATTAATTAAAGTTATTTACGCATTTCATAAAATTATAAAATGAAAAATACCTATAACATTAACAGATAAGCAAATACTGATAATATGAGGTTAGGAAATAAAATTACTCAATTCATATTGTATTTTCTTAAAATTAGCAATAAAATTTTTTATTTCAGACTATATGAAAGTTGTGAAACTTGAAGTTGTAGTAAGTTAAAAAATAAGAAGCTCATAACATAAGTTTAAAACATGTGTACAGTATTTTGTGGTTTAATGTGAAATATTTTTATTCTTGCAAAATAAACAACAAATCATTTTCAAAAAAGTCTATGAAAAGAATTTTCAAAAAATAATAACAAATTTCCTTTTGGTTGCGCTTCTAGAGCTTTTCCATGACCTTTTCCAGAAGTTTTACAAAACGCTATGGCTTAGACACACACAAAAAGAATTGTGCTTATTTCAGAAGTATATTCTTTGTATGAAGACTTAAAAAATTTTTTGTAAACAGTTTCTTTTTCTTGGGTAAATAACTCTTTCATTCAAAAGACTGCATTTTCACATTATATTCGAGAGTCAGAAATAGTGTATATTTCAAGAAATATTAAAACAATTTTTTTCAGCCTATAGCTTTTAAAGTTAACTGGAACTGAGAATTAAATTTACCTTTGTTGGCAACATTATAATAAAAGTACATTTAAAGTACCTAGTTTGAATATTCATAAAAAATGAACTAGCAATACAATAGAGTGTGTATTAGTTTATAAGATAACATTGGTCCACAAAAATATTTTGTTACAACGATGTTTCAATTATTGCGTTGTACAAAAAATGCAACAAATTAATCATAAACATTTATTTTTCAACACGATATATTCTTTACAATTCTAAGAATCTTATATATCATGGAAATTAATAAATTTCATAAATGCATCATGTAATAAATTCCAGATACCGTCGTGTTTCAATTGTATGATTTTGTCCTACTTTTTCCTTTGTACCCTATTTTTATTGCTGAGTAAGTGCAAGGTACACACACACTTTCACACACACACACACACACACACAATACACAATACATCAATAATAATAATAATAACACATATATATATATGTATATATAAATATACAGGGGGGACACAAGGCTGAGGAAACACCTTGTAAAATGCATGTTTGAAAAAGAAAGATTGATTTAATGAAATATGTAGTGGCGCTGGCGTTTTTGACTACTAACGCCACCTTATACAACTCGTAAAATGTGCTAAACAGTTGTTGTCGGAGTACCTACAGAGGTCATTGCATTGCGTCAGAGTTAACAGGACTGAACGTGGGCAAATTGTTGAGCACGTATGGTAGGTGGCCTGTAAAGCAAGGTAGCCGATAGTGGTGTTTAGTAAATCACAAGAGGGTACTGTATCGGCGATTATCCGCATATTTGAAAAGCGCGGAAAAACATCTCCACCACAGCGGATGAAAGTAAAGTTGAGGATTCTATTGCATGATCATTATGGCAATTCAGACGAAAAAATACAGGCACCACAGCCGCAAAAGTTACTTGCTGAAATGAATGTTGTGTTACAGAACCCTGTGAGTGCAAACAATAGAAGGGAGCTCTGAAAACAGGGAATTCTACGTGCTGCACTGAGAAGCTAATTACCGCGATGCTAATGCCCGTAACAGGAGAAGGTGGTGTTACTCATACTGGACTATAGGCAGTGAAGCGTGTAATATGGTCTGACGAGTCTCTTTCATTATTTCCCACCTCTCAATGAGTTTACGTCTGAGAACGCCATCTGCCATACAGATCTGTTGCCGTAAGAGTGAACACGGCGGGGTTCTGTTATGGTTTTGGGCAGCCATATCGTGTTCTCTGTTGTCTCACATAACTGCAAATAGCAATATGATCGCTAAGACTTAAATATTCTAAGATCGTTCATCCCATAATAAAATCTCGAATTCTCTGATGTAGGTATGGTGTCTTCCAAGCATTGATAAAAGTCTCCTGTTCACACGAAGTTACATTGTCCACAGGTTTTCTGATAATGAGGGAGGATTTGTCCTCTCTCCCCCTGACACCACACAGTCACCAGACCTGAATATTATCGGAAACCTCTTTGTGGTCTACATTGGAACGTGGAAAGTGCGTTTTCGTTAGTCCACTGCTTAACATCGCATTCTGAACTTGCCACTGTTTTGCAGGTAGAAAGTGAATGGTATAATATTCTGGCACAATATGAAACCAGCATTGTTTATCCATATTCCGAGAACATCTTCCGCAAGCTGTTTTGAGCCGCCAACGGTTTCTACACCACATATATTAAGCAAAGAAACATGTTTTTTAAAAAAAGTAGTATATTTTGTCTCAACCTCTGTATATATATATATATATATTTATATATATATAAATATTTATTTATATATATATATATATATATATATATATATATATATATATATAAATAAATATTGAAATAAAATTTAATACACTTAATGAGACAGATGAGATATTCACTTGATCACTGTAGCAAGGCAATATTAAACAAATAAAGTGAGTACAATTACACAAATACATTGCGTACAATAAGACAAATAAAGTGTAACTTCAATATCACGAAGGACGGCTTTCTGCTGCAATACTTGCCGCAACACTGTCTGCCACTGAGTTGATTATTCGCCGTATGTTGTTTAGAGGCAAATAGTCCACAAATTACGAACAACTTCCTCCAAATAATGTACAGAGTAACACGGCGGCATCTGGAGTTTCAACTGGTCTCACAATTGTTCGATAGAGGATATGTCCGGGAAAAGAATTTGCCATGGAAGAGTCCGAGCAAAATCTTAAATCTTTAACTCTTAAACTACTGAAGCTGTATATGGAGAAGAATTATCTTGCTTAAACATTTCCCATGTAACACCATTTAGGAAACGTCCCACGTAGGGTTGTGGGAAGAATCTCATCAATATCACACTGGCCCATTAAGACTCCCCGTATGACAATTAGAGTGGATCATCTATCATAGGCTCTGTCCACCATAACCTTACGCCTGCTGTACGGGCAGTGTATCGTGCGAAAGGATTGGAGGAAATATATTTTTCACCAGGGCGTCTCTACACACTTACGTGGCTATTATCTATCCCCAAAACAAACAGGGATTCATTATTAAATACTACGTTTTACCCATCTGTGGCATTCCATCACGGAGTAGCTTAACACTATTTTAGACGGAGTTGCTGATGTTTCGGTGTCAAAAGGCAGTGCACAAAAATAGTGCCTGGATTGCATAATCGCTTTACAAGGCGTATGGAAATGGTTTGTGAAAAAAGTGGCAGCCCTGCACCTTATTTCTGAGCGCTAGTCACACGATCCTTCGATCTTCTCCCCTTGATGTCTTCTTGGTCACTCCAGACCCAATTCTACGCACGTGGGTACCATATTGTGTCCACTGACTCATCATATTCTGACGGAACACTCCGGACGATCGGCAGGACGAGCAACATGGCGCGTCAACCAGGCTGCGGTTTTCCTGCCAATAATTTGAGACTTCTCAAACTCACTAGCTGTGAAAAATATATTTTCCCTTATCTAGCTAGCATCCTTCGCTTACTAAAATTTTCCTGGAATCGGAATATGACCGTTACGTTTATAATCATTTCATTACTCGCCACTTATATAGGACCCTCTTCCTTTTTGTAGCACTTCTGTAGGGTTTCTGACCATGGATATTAGCACCAAACTTAGATAATTTTCATATTGCAAATCATTCAACTACTTTGTAAAGTTTTATGATTATAGCTAGCTTCCTTCTTGGTGAGCTAATATCAGTTTTCCTGAGTATTTATGAGTGTGTCGTTCTGGCGTGTAATAAAAGTAAGGTGCTTTTAAAATAATAGCTTAATAGTCCGTTCAATATTTTATTACATTAATCCCCGTCGACTAGCTACTATCCATCACGATAATGAAGGATACATGTTGCTTCATTCAAAATTTAAATAATATGTAATAGAAATAATAAGTAAAATAGTGGATACTATATATTAAATAGCAGATAATAATAAATATAATAACATAAATATAATAGTAAATATAATAATAAAGATAATAATGGATAATAATAAAATAATAAGTAGTGATTAACTTTCCTAAATTCAGGCATCCTGTGTAATTTCGATCCCCGAAACACCTAATATTTCAATAAGTCAGTTTAAGTAATTGTGATGTTCGGTTGAACAATACGTTTTAGTGGTCACGATACTTGTAGCTAACGACCATATATAATCCTTAATACTTGGAATATATATTCAATCCAGTTCTGAATTGTATTCTTTTCACCAGAAGAAATCTCTAATTCTGTACTTTTTACCTGCACTTATTTTGGATTCTTCTCTCATTTTTAAATATATTGAATGAAATTCATTTGACCATTCTTCTTGTAATATCTTAACAAGTTCTAGATTTTAAATATTAGTATCTATTAAAAGTTCAAACGATGCCCAATTAGTGTTGTGACAAGTGGTGCTATTTAATACTCACTGCAATTTTTTTTACACGTCAGAACTATTTGGTAGGATCATCTAAACCCTGTCTTGATCGAAATATTACGAGTCTATGTGTTATATTCATTTGTCCATGTTCTCCAAATTCTTCTATGGCTATCTCTATATATTGAATATTATTATATTTACAATAATATATTAATGCTTTTGAGTTACTTGCTGAACCTTTGTTAGTTGATGATAAGGCTGTGTGATGCATGCTTTGACGTACATCTTTTTTTGGAATTGTATTCAGAAAACTTTTTTTTATGTGACAAAGAAAAAAATATGATTTGTAATCATATTCATTATTAATAACTCATAATTTAACAAAGTATCTTCAGCTTATGTTTATCGGAAATACAGAATTTTTATTTAATATCCTCTGATTTTGAAGATGCGAAATGCACACTTCCATGAGTTTTTTTTTTAATCATTTCGATTTGTATATTCTTTCAAATAATTAATTGTTCTCTTCTATTTATGAGTTTTTGTAATTTATTTCAATTAATTCTTTGACCGATTAAGAGAATCATCAGTTTTCGCTGTCTTCTATCGCGCAGAAATACGATCAAACGGTCACTAAAAGTGGCAGCCGTTTATTCCCGAGTAGCTTATGAAAATATCTCCCTTTTCTGACGGAGATAAAGATTCAAAGAGAGTCTTAAAAGAATTATTTGCGGTAATTAATGTAATATTTACAACAGTAGTAAGGGGCTCTTTTAAACAATTCAGTAAATTATAAATGTTAAAAATATCAGTTATAAAATATTAATTTAAAATATCTAAATGAGAGTAAATTTAAATCTTTAAAACTTTATGAAACATTTATTTGCTATATTTACCTAAAACTCTTTTTGTGTGTGATGCACTTTAAATTACGGAATTATTCATCAGATATGTGTCACTATAAAACTTATTTGAATTATGTAGCTTTTGCTTTTGTGTCCTTTCTGTAATAAACTCCCTTCAAATTATACATGAAACGTAATTAGATCAACAACAATGTGATTGGTAATGTTTTCCCTCATTGTGCAAAAAATTTCACGGTACCCGTAGTGCCATACGTATGTTATCAAACTAATTAAATTTTGTTAGTAGATATTGTTTGTAACTCAAACAATGCAGGATAACATACGTGGAAGAACTAAGCTCGTCAGCTGTCGTTGGGGGAAGGTTTGGTAACGCGATCATGGGTTGTCTACAATCAATTTGAATCGACATACTGTTGAAGAGCTGAACTTGCCTGTGCGAATTTTGGTGTACTATTTGAATTCGAGCTGGGTTCGCTCATAAAAGGGTTTATGAAATGATCATCAGAATATCCCCTTTCTACTAATTGTTTTGATGTTAAAATGTAACCATATTATGCTGCTTTAACTTTAGTGGTCGCGTTGTCTTCTACCATAGTTTACTATTAACTTATCTGTTTTCTACACAAAGCATCACTGTTCTTTATTTCTAATTCACTAACTCTACATGACTTGCATAACCAGAAGAACTAGGTTTAATAATTACGAAATACGAGAATTTTGCTGATGAAGACGTCGATTGAAATGTTTTGCTTAAAATTAAATTTCATCTTCACAAATTATGCCCGATAAGTAGTTTCAAACAAATTCAAGAATGGTTGAGGACGTTTGAATTGATTCAGATTTGTTCCATCTTCGTATGTTATATCCACTGCTCTCCCTCTTGCGTTTGTCCCTCTTCCATGTATGTATCTTCAGGGAAGAATTTTATGTTCTAAATAAATTTCATAATTCAAGTGTTGAGTCCATTGACAACCTGTTAATGACTACACTATCAAAACTGAATTTTTCCGTATCAGGTGTTTGATATATATTCGGAAGATTATACTCATAAATATTTAGTAAAATATTAATTTATAGTAATAATAAGGAAGTATTTAAGTAAATTGTTCATCAAAGGAAATAAAAGTGTTTCGTATTTTTATTTATGTATGAAGAAAAGACATAGTTATTAATGTTACATTTTGAAATTGAATTACAAAAAGCAGTAGGCAGAAATACAACTTTTATTAATTCAAATTTATTAACTAAGAAAATGGTAGGAGTTAAAGAAAGTTCCTTAACACAATATATTATTATCCCTTTAAGTATGTAAAGCAAATACAACGGAAAAAATCTTTTATTCAGATCATTTCGCACTATGCAACTCAGTTTCTTTCTTACAATTAATAGAATTTCTAACATTTTCAACATCCATTCCAAATCATTTCCTCAAGAACAAAAAACAAAAAACTAAAATTTCTAAACATTCTTTTTTTTTTTTACTTAAGCGCAATTATGTTAAAAAAATAATTCTTAGTTGTTATTCTACTCCATACGACATTTTCCCCAGAAAATCTATGAAATCAGTTATAGAAAGAAAAGCATCTTTTATCCTAGCATAGAAACATCTGTCGAATGACTCATATCATTTACGAAAAAATGAAACATGGGATTTCGCAGTCATGTTTTTTTAGGTCAAATTAAACGTCAAAAAATTACTCCTGGGCAATCAATTTCGGAGATTTTGCTTCCAACCGGAGCAAACCGAGATGCAAATTTTATTCACTGCCTCGTGATTTTGTTTATCTATGATAAAACAAAAGTGGTATATTTCAAATGTGTGACTGGAATACCTCCCTACCCCCCTTCGTTCCTAAACTTTTGTTCTGCTCGTCAACATTTGGTAAGTAGTAACGGAATAAGTTGAATTATTTCAATCTTCAGTTTTTTTGAACAAAAGATGTAAGTAAGTGTCATAGCAGCGTTACTTGAAAGAATAAAAAAAATTCCTTTCAGAAATTCATAGTCGAAGATTAGCTGCATTTTTATAGTTCCGTTGAAACTTATGTTTTTAAGAAATTATAAATAAAATAAAATGAATAAATAATAATAAATAAATAAATGAACATATGTATAATATAACACACACACACACACACACACACACACACATATATATATATATATATATATATATATATATAGAACATCCAAATTTTTTTTCAAAAATATTTTAGAAAAAAAAAAAAAAAAAAACATTACATTAATAAATTAAAAAACATTACAGACAATAAATTTAAAACTTAATTCCTTTAAATATTGTTATAAAAAAATTTAAATTTCGTTCTTTTTCTTGGCGAAAAAGTGTTTCCACTGAAAAGAGGATTTTGAAGACTGGAAGGGAATACGCTATAGTGCATGCTGAATTTTTGGAGTAACCTTGGCGATAAATGTGATCGCGAAATTTGGCGAAATCCCTATTTCATTAAAGTGAAATGTCTCTAAACAAATTTGGGATCGGAACGAGGAAAGGAAAAGAGCTGAAATTGAGATGAAGCTATTGCAGGTGAGCTTAATCCACTTTTTCCTTGCCATAAAAAGAATTGCCTGTATAATATCAATTAAAACCTAATTAAACCAAGGAAACATGTTATTAAGAATAGTATTGTTCCAGCAAATCTAACTTTAGAAAATAAAACTCAAGTCCCAAACTCAGTTAATGAGAGTTTTAAAAATCCAAAATAATTCTAAAAACATGAAAATAAAATATTAAACAAATTTATTTTTCTCAATTACACTTCACTCTTCCGACACAAAATAGCTTTTCACTTCTAGAGAAGAATGACTCTACCGAAACCTAGAAGGAGCTCCCTTCTCATCCTCCAAATATTCAGTCTGTCATGCTGAGATTTGAATAAAATTACTATCTTTTTCTCCAATAAATTCAAAAAAAGCATCATGGACCGTCCACTAATTTAGCAGACAAATATATTAAAATACAATCTAGCTCAGAAAATGAGTATAGAGTCATAGCGATTTTCTTAAACGAAAAAGACGAAGAATTTTAATCAATAAAAACGACTCTATAAAATTGATCATCAAAGGTCTTCTTGCAACTATTGACATACACGAAATCACAACCGAACTAATATCAAAAGGCTATCACGTTGAGAAAATAGCACAATTAACTGAAAGAAAATCAAAATTCATTCTACCAGTGTTCCTAGCATAAAACATAAAAGCTGAAAGGGCTCATGGCATATTTCAACTTAAACAATTATACATTACAGTAACTGTAGACACCTTTAAAAGGTGACCTGATGCCACACAGTATTAAAATTGCAATTTTTTCACCACTACTCTTATTGCCAGTTAAAACCAAGATGTTTAAAATGTGGTGAAAACTACAAAACGGGGGATTGCAATATCAAAACTAAATTAGATAATCCTACATATATCAACTGTTCGGGTGTTAAATAGGCTCCTGGCATGGATACCCCAGTTTCAATATGTCCAAGCCTAACAAAGGAGAAGCAACAACAAAAAAAGTCAGCCCACATAACCAATAACTTCCAAATTGTTAGCGAAATTTTTTCGATTTCTAACATTGCCAAAGGTCCCAACAGGTGGCGTCACGTGAAGGGAGATACGAATCAGTCAAACTTAGTAATTCTGAGAGTGAATAACCAAAATCAAATTCAAATAAAAATATCTAACAATTATCGTGACACGATATGTTCGTAGCCTTTGCAGAATAGTGCTTTTCAATATTTTCTTAAGCTCCTTGAATTAACACGAAGAATGTCCTGAGACAAACTATGTTTTTGAAAAGTTCGATTTCTGTTATCAGGGTATGTACCTATACTCCCATTTTGAATAATGGGTTACAAATGCTTCGATCTCAGAATTACATCTGGGAATAGTAAGGATGTAAAACTTATAACGGCATCTGTTGTTGGAACATATCATATGTCATTGTTATTATTAATCCATGTAAAGATCCTACTCCTCATTCTAGTTACCGACCCATATCCTTTCTTCCTACTCTTGGCAAAAATGCTGAAAAAGTAATTTTCATACAATTAAAAATCATCTTAACCTATGAGCCACATGGTCTTAGAGAAATATTCTCCACCACTCATCGGCTTCTTCGTGTTTTGGGGGACATAAAGTCAGGTACTAATAATAGAAATTCGACAGAGGTAGTTTTCTATGACATTCAAAAAGCTTTTGATAGAGTTTGGAAGGAGGGGCTGCTCTACAACTTATCCAAAACACCACTTCCATCGCAAATAATTTTACTTACTAAATCATACTTCAAAAACAGAATTGTTTTTGTAGTAATAAATGATGATCACTCACTAATTAAACAAATTATTTCTGGGGTTCCAAAGAGATCTGTCCTCAAATCTGTCTTTCTCAATTTATTCGTGAACGACATCCTTAAACCGATTAATATCATCACCTGCATATATGCAGACGACATAGCGCGATTTTGACACAACTCTCAGACTTAGTTTTCGTACTTTACTCACACTTAATAATCATAATTCTTAACTAGAAAAATGGTTTTCTAAATGGAGAACTGCAATTAAGGACAATAAAACAGAACCTGACCTTTTCTCTAGCAATACGAAAAGAATATTAATCCAGATTATTTCATTCAAAATAAAAAAAAATCCTCTATCCTCAGGTCCTAAGTACCTTGGTGTGATCCTAGGTAAAAAACTCTTTTCCTAATATAATACACAAATTAAAAAGATGTTCCGACCTAGCACCTGCTTAATTTACCCCTTAACTCCTCGGGATTTGAAAACTACTAGAAAAAATAAAATGCTTGCTTACACTTTGGTTCTTAGACCCATTTGAACTTATTCCTGTTTTGGATTTTGCAGCAAACTCCCATATCATTTAAGTTGAAAGACCCCAAAGCCACATCATTAGACAAATCTTTAATGTTAACTAATACATGAGAAAAATTCAGATTTATTACCATGCCTTAAAGCAAAAAAATTGTGTATAAATTCTTTGAGATTATCTCAAATATTAATAAGAGAACATTATAAAATATTCTAAATCATAATCCTGATCCCAATAGTAAGAGACTGCAAAATATCCTTCTTAACATCTAATTTTAGTTCTTTCTTCGAATCACTGACATGATACGCTGCTGTTTTCTTGGCTGAGATCATAAGTTACAACACACCTTCTCCTGCCTGGACGCCAATGGTAGGTTACTACTTATAAACTTAATTTTCTCTGATTAAACTTCTTAAACTTAATATGGATATATACAGTTTTTAATTACATTTTTTCTTTTAAATTTTAATGTAAAATTTTCTGCGTCAAATTCATAAAATATGTAGTTCTGGGCAATCTTAAATCGAAGCAATGTTCAAAAATATTCAAGATTCGGAGATTAAAATATGCAAAGCCTGTGTTCTTGGGAATCCATCAACCATATATTGAAATTTGAACTTATCGGTCAATTCTCTTAAATTGGTCACATAACGAATATTTTTAGATAACATTAATTAAATTGATATTATGTTTCATTGCAATACTCGTCATACGTCATGTTCCCTTTCCTATAAGAATGAAATGTATCAAAATAAAAAAGTTTGGACTTTTTTTACACGAATTTGAAGCGATCACTCGATTTGAAATAGGATTATCTGATACAAGACAAATTCATAACATAATGGTATATATGCCAAGGTTCTTTGTGTTGAAATTTATATTAGAACTAAAAACGCGATTTTTGGATTATTTTGAAATACACTAACTTTCAGAAGACAGAAACAAACGATTTTCCAGTATTTTAACTGAAATTTGCCAGAAACGTTTAAATGCATTAACATTTGAAATCATCTCAGATTTGTTAAATAAATTAAAACGAACTAGAGCTACTCAGGAGACTAGTTATAAGACTGTATAAAATTGAAAAGTATTTATTTGAATATGAATTTCATATAAATAAAGCGGAAGCTATGTTTAAACAATTTTATGAGAAACAAAAATGGTTTGCAAAATTGTGACCAATGTATTTGTGATAAAAAAAAGGCAATATGCAGGAGCAAGAAAATATCACTGCAGAAACAATTATTCAGGGGAAAAAAATCCTTTAGAAATTAAAATGCATAATTAGGGTATACAATATAATATCATTCTGAAATGCTATTTTCATTGATAATGATTATCATTCATATACAAATGAGAGCACAATGAAGCACAATCTCGAAAATAAATTTATAAAATTACCTAAATCACCAATATCCAACCATCATCCCGATCCTTCGTATTATTTAGAATTTTGGGCTCCAAAAGCGAAATTCTATTCGCAAAAAGGAATATTTCTCTTGCATTGATAAATTATGCTACTTGAAGAGTTTGTTAGGTGGAATAGCTGCGGATGCTATAAAAGTATTTACGTCAGGTAATTATACACATGCAATTGACATACTAGATAAAACAATTGAATAAAATTATGTATTGATAAATCATGTGTATGATTAGTTTGTTAAATTATTGAGCTTTGAGAATTTCTAAAAATCTGACTATCATATGTAACCTAAATCATGCCAGTCAAACACAAATAATGTCTTAAGATTTCAAACAGGTGAAATCTGAAAGTTACAGCAATTTTCCGTTTGAAAATAATCTCACCAGATTTGACATTAGAGTTTAGTAAAATCCAAAGCAATACTCTAACATATAATTTAGAATATATGTACAATTCTTACATAAACAATTAAGGTCACGAGAAAGTGCCACTGTATTTAATTCTAAAACAATAATTGATAGCAATCCAAATATCATCCGTAATTAACAGCAAATTAAAGACACTTCAAATCATTTATGGAACTGAAACTAGATACAAGCCTTTCACAAATTATTTCCCTTTTCAAAAAGTGAATTTATTGCTCCCTGAAATTATAAACCTAATATTTTCACAGATGTAGAGTTGATGAAAATCCTTGTATTTTTAGGAGGGAGTATGGAGTTTAAATCGCAAAAGTGAACTTCTTTTTCACGATGTGCTACAAATAAAAAAATTGCCTTAAAAGGTAGGGTGATGTTTTATTTTCATACAGATAAAACAAAAAAATTGCAGAATTTAATAGTAAATAAGCTAGTTCGATTTGTAAAAAGTTACATAATATTACATTATGTTGCAAAATGTAGGAAAATAATCAGAAATTGGAAAAATATACCCTAACCGTATTACAAGTGAAATATAAAATTCTAATTCAAACCGCAATGGCTTAGATGATAGGTAATACATCATCACGAGTAGTTCGATATATATTTGATACGTGTGACCAACTAACGTATGTTAAAGTTCCAAATGTTGTTTTGAATCTGTGGAAAATGATGGTCGGATCTTAACTTTTGGAACTTCAAAGTTCAGCTATGCCCCAGAGTTAAGGTCTAAAGGAAGAAAAAATATGTACAGAACAGAAACTAGAATTACCTTTTAAAAACTGATGATGATACAAAATCTAATTTTGAATCTTGTGCAGATGCTTGATATATTTGACAATTAGAAAATAAGGCTGCATTCGGCTGATTTCGGCGATAGTACAGGAAATGAAAGAAATTTTAATCATTATTTGAAGCAGATTATTACTGCAAATCGTACGGCGGAAAGAGCCAATTAAGAGGAGAATTGGTTGATGTGAGAAATAAAAGTTCGATTGGGTCCCACTAGGAAACGCCAATGAAACATGATAGAAAAATACACTGCGATTGCTTGTATTAATTTTGACAAGTAATTATTTTAGCTTGAGAAATGGTCATGAGCAGTGACACTATCGAATTGAGATCTCGATCCAAGCAGAATTAGAAGAAAAGGTAAATACTACAATAGAATTTTGGAACACAATAACTTTTAAATGAAGAATGATGCTATGATACTCATTAATATTGGATTGAAGGAAGTAATATGAAAGAACTTAGCTATCGGTTAGTTGATACTGAATGTGATTGAAATCAACAACAACTAAATTACTTCTCAAAATATTTTAGACTATAATGAAGCTTACCATGAGTATAGTTAGCCTAGAGGAGAGAATATCAAATTTTTCATGACTGAAAAAGAGTACACTTTCCATTATTTCGCAGTGTAAACGTTTATAGAAATCTCCAG
Organism: Nephila pilipes; assembly: GCA_019974015.1. Classification (NCBI taxonomy): domain Eukaryota; kingdom Metazoa; phylum Arthropoda; class Arachnida; order Araneae; family Nephilidae; genus Nephila; species Nephila pilipes. Next base: position 2,414 of record BMAW01001909.1, on the reverse strand, counting down.
CCAAACTCTGCTCTGTCTCAAATCAATTTGTCCAGAAATATAGTCTCCCCTTTGATGGACGAGCTAAAAGTGGCCGAATATTTTGAAGGAACGCCCTCCATATTAACCTGTAGAATTTGATAAAACAAGATAGAGCATTTTCAGACAGCTACGAAAGGTATTCTCAATTCTTAAAGACTTTTTGTGGTATAAAGATCACGATAAGTAAAATTAGCATGAAATTAGAGGAAAGAGTCGATTATTTGGTGTAAGATAACGCGATAAGCTCATCAATAGAAAGAAACTTTTCAATTTCCAGGAAATGTACAATATTTGAAGAACTCTTTCTCCATTGATAGGGCATATTTTCTATTTAGGATGAGTAACACTGTCAGATTTCATTATATAAGCAACACATCTGATCAACTCGTATATTTTGATCTAGGGGGGTGGGAGATATTGCTACTTTATTACTAGAAAGTAATCTGAGTAACCAATTCCTCTTGAGTCTTTTATCAGACAAATATGAATGTATTCTGTTAGGGAATATGAAAACTAATTTGTATCCCACCAAATGAACTCGAAGAAATATGCTATATTCCGAACAAAGACTCCAAAACTATTACACAAAAAAACTGTTCAAGATATGTTGAAAATGCATCCTTATTCGTCTGATATTAAATAAAGCTTAAACCGTAAAGTCAGAAGATGTATGGGCTATTAGACGGATAATACCTAGATGTTTAAATACATTTGATTAAACAAAGTCTTCTAATACAACTTTGTGATGGCAAAAATTATTTTATAGTACAGTTGTGTTCCGCGATAAGTGGATAATAATTAAGCTTAAATATATCTTACCCACTCTAAAGTAAGAGTGCATCCTTGCGCAAGAACCATATGAATAATTGAACCTTTTAGCTTCCTATATCGGAACTGCATCTTGCCTCCACATTTTGGAAACATTGAACGGAAAACATTCCCTTTTTAGTGGTCAAATAATCAACACAGCTCTCACTTGATAAAATAATACATTACTGGAGGTAAGCTAGTAAAACAGAATAAAATAGCAACAGATTTCCCAGAAGGATGAATGGATTATAATGAATGAACAACACTATGAAAAAGTGTTATTGATAATGCCAACTCAACCATCAAAGATGCCCATAAAAGCACTTATCAGAGTCTAAATAGGAGGTTAAGTCCTGAGTATGGTGAAAGAAGTTGGAAAGAGTTCCGTGCCCAGTCACAGAAAGGAAATTCAACAAAGGAAAGAGGAAGCATATTCAGCTTTGAGTTACTAATGTGCATACCTGAGAAGATAGCACTCTCTAAGATTGCCAAGGGTACAATCAGGTCTAGAAAATTATTTTCTTAGATATTATGCACTTATCATTACAAGAAAGACCACGATTCTGAGAAAGGTAAGTTTATAGTCTCTGGAGAATAGAGAGCAGAAAGATAGATACAAATGTTGAAGAGCTCAAAGGTTAACGACTTTGTACCTCTTTAGAGACTAATGAACTTTCAATCAGACTGAAGATTAAAATTATTAGATGAGATGATGTAGTAAGATTTCGCTGTGCACTATTCATCTCAAATCTTTGTTAGTTCATTCATTATTTTTAGAACACCTTCTAGAAATGTCACATGTTTGTGTATAATTTTTCCTGCAAGAGATCAAAGCAAGCTGGATCTATGTAAGAACAATAGTCCAAAGAATTTAACCAAATTCTACGTATACAAAGATACGCGCGGGCTACCAAATGCTCTCCCCTCTGCCAAAAGATCATTTTGAGAATCCCTGGTTGAAGTAAGGACAGGAATCAACTGCTCCTTTCTCTTTATTTTGAAAAATTATAGAAAGTTACGGATCTCGTCAAATATATCGCGGTAAAGCAACATAGAAAATTTGTCTACAGCTTGGTTTATTTTTGACATTAGAGATTTATATCCAGAAGAAGTTCGCTTAAGTATTTTACAAGTAATATGGACAAATTTGTATAAAGGAAAGTTTTAAGATCAGCTTTAATGATTAAATTAATGTTTTCATCCATAATGAGAGTTCAAAAGATAATCAATCCCCCCTCCCCAACTACACAGTGGCTTGACTACTGGTGAGAAAAGGTTGATACAGATGGAAACACACTGCTGAAAAATGTTCTAAAGAAATCCTGTTTGCCGTAGGAAGTAAAAGTAAAAGTTCTTTATGATGTAAAAGCAGTTATAAAATCGAGATACATTCCATACTTATCTGAAGATACAAGTGATTTTACAGCACTCACCCCTCTAATGTTTCTTCAAGATGTTCATGATACATAAGTATCTGACTTAAGTAATCATGATACAGTCAATTTGACGAAAAGATACAGATTTCTTCAGTGCTTGAGTAAGAGATGCATTACTTAGAGATGAATATTTAGTTCTCTTTGTTG
>BMAW01001903.1:366-49792 GCA_019974015.1 Nephila pilipes | reverse complement strand
TACACTAAATATTAATGAGAAACATGTGCTTGCATGGAATATACGAGTATACATATGGTTTAATTAATAGGAAATGTGGCTGAACGGGTTACAAGCCTAAAATTTAGTCCTCGTATTACTATAGAGGTTGTTTACAAGGGTATGAGGTAACAATTTTTATTCTTCTAGAAATACGGATTTTAACCTCCTAAAGAGGAGTTTATATATAATATAGTATCTCTTAGAAAATCCAAATATACTTTAGGCGATTTGTGCTCGGAGATTTCGAATGACAGTTTGCATGCGGAAATACCTTCGTCCTGCAAAAAATTCTTACGAACTGAAACTATGGTTGGTGTCGTATTACAGCTCGTTGCAATGAAATCACGATTGTAAGCACCTCAGAAAAGCCTAAAGTTTGAGAGTATTAAATATATAACGCTGTGCAGTCACAGAACCTGCATCATTGGCATATAGAGAAATGTAATATTCAACATGATTCTATCCCACACAGGACTCCACAAACCCGCCAAAGGTGATTGATATATTTTTTACTTTGGAAGGTTCTCCTTCCATAAAAGTAAAACTTATCGAGAGCCCTTAGCATTGAATCTCGACTTATTACTTAACAAACATAGTTCCATTCTTTTAGTGTTTAAGTATTCTCCATGAAAATATTGGAGGTCTCTTATGTAATAAAGACATACAGAAGTAAGCAGTTTGTCGCCGAGTATTTGGGGCCGTTTCTGATCGTCATCCTTATATATCAACTCAAAATTTATTACATTTAAATAGTAATCTAAAATGACTAAACACAATTTTACAGAACTATTCTTAAAGCAATTTCTACAATCTTTTGAGAGGTAAAAAAAATTGAAATAGTTGTTAGTACTCACCAATACAAATATTTTTCGACTATGAATTTATGATTTAAAATGAAACGCAAATGTTCTGGCGCGTTTCAAAGCGGCCGATTCACAAACATTAAAACAACATTCCTGCTGTGGTTTATCGGGAGAAAAAGAACACTATGCAAGGCAAATGTATCGAGGAGAATAAGAAGAAACCTAAGCAAAGTGAATAAAAGGTACCGACGCCATTCCAGTGAAGTTATTCCAAAGGGAAGTCGTTCTAACCATTGTAAAGAGCGGAATAATGACGCGCTTTAGTAATATTGAAAAAAGTAGACATTTATTTCATTTACTGAAGTCCAAAGAGGCAGCACGAATGTACGTTGAGCATTTTTGTCACAGAAGGATGCTCAATCCGAAAATATTTGCGAGCTTGATTGGCAGCTATGTGAAATTAAATTCTGTCTTACGATATGCCTGAAAGATTCCAGAGCGTTCGCCGTTTTCTTTTTCGTCACCGTTCTTCTTGCATCACCATTGGCGGGCGCTTTTTTGAGCAATTATTGGGTTGGAGGGAAAGTTCTGTCGTATTTTAAAGAAAATATTTGAATTCATTTATAAAAATATGTGTTTAATATTAATCAGTTATATATGCTCCGTTATTTGTTACAACCTGTTGTCATCTTTCTGGTAACCTGTGAATTCCTGTTTGGTAGAAGTTCTCGTCCTTGGAGTTAAAATAGTCAGCAACTGCCTTAGAAACACTTTCAAAAGACTTGAATTTTTTTCCCGTTAGATAATTTTGCAGAGATCTGAACAGGTAATAATCAGATGCTGCAATGTCAGGTGAATACGGTGGGTGACTAAGGACTTCCCATCCTAACGCATTCAGTTTTTGTTGTGTCATCATTGCAGTATGCGGTCGAGCATTATCGTGGTGGAACACTATTCCTTTTTTGGACACTAATGCTGGCCTTTTTCTTTTATAGCTGCATTCAATTTATCCAGCTGATTGCAGTACAGATCCGCGTTAATGGATTTTCCCTGTTTCAGCAACTCGTAGTACATGGATCTTTCCTGTCCCACCACAAACAAAGCAGTACTTTTCGTTGATTGATACTTGGTTTTGGAACTGTTGCTGATGATGTTCCTGGTTTGCAGTAAGATTTTTTCTCTTAATATTCTCGTAAAGAATCTACTTTTCATCTCCAGTAACCAGCCTGTCCAAAAACGGCTCCACGTTGTGTCTAATCAGATGAGATGAACACATTCTTACACGAACAGACAAATTCTTTTCCGTTAATTCATGTGGAACCCAAACACTTTGCTTTAACACAAACCCAAGATATTTAATGTGATCTCCAACAGTTGTATGATGAATGCCAAACTCTTCTGCAATTTCTCGACTTGTTAAACGTGGATTATTTTCCAACATGGATCGCAAAACATCATTATCGATCTTGGATGGTCGTCCAGATCGATCACTTTCTTGGAGGTTCAGATCCCCGGAACGAAATTTGCTAAACCATCTTTGACAAGTACGATCATTTACAATATCTTTTCCAAATACCGTACATAAATTTTTACATGCAACCGATGCGTTGCTTCCTTTTTGGAATTCATACAAAATGCAGTGTCGTAAATGCATTTTATCTACTGACATGCTTTTCACTTTAAATATCACAAGTAAACGATGAACGGTAAAAAAGGACTCCTTTTATATTATATAGCATCTAAAAGAACAAAAAAAATCGGAATGACTCATTAGCCAGATGTTATTTTTTTATTTAGAAGAAAAATTACCTGCCTATTTAAAATACGACAGAACTTTCCCTCCAACCCAATATTATAAATATTCTTTAAAACTACTTTTTTTCTTTCCAAAAACGTATGCGTTATTTTATAATTTCTACTCGTGTCTCGGTTTAAATATGTTAAGCGTATAACGCGTTTGCATTTCATTTTAGAACATGTATTCTACAATGAAAGCTGTTTATTTTTGTGTATACACTACCAACTCTCAAAGTTTCTTCCATCTTTTATGAATAACCTTGCTTGTTCAATACGAGTGATAATTTGATTTTAATAATAGCCGTGTTTCCCATTTTTTTTATGCTACATCTCAGAAAACAAAAATGATCTTATTGAACCACAGCGAAAGATTCGATTACCCTCCCTTCCCTCTTTTAGAAAACTTTACTTCTTAAAAGATAAAAATTTATTTTAATACTTTTAACAATTCTAAATAAACCCTTTATTTGATGTCATCGTTTTGGAGACTATTTGTGTGCCACGTTTCGAGCGAATGAACGCTAAGATATAATTTTCCATTGAAGTATAGACACATACCATTTACGTAAAATGCAGTTTAAGATTTGATTGAACATCTTTCAAAAATGTAAAAAATAATTTAAATTTATATTTAAGAATATAGTTAATTGATAAAATTAAAGTAGTTTGTAATAATGTATTTAGCATTTAACGTATTCAGAAATGCCGAGCAAGGAATCTTATATTAAATTGTACTTACGTTATATTTAACGTTTGCCCGTTTCCAGATATGCAAATCCTATAGTTGATCGTTTCGCTCTAAAACCTTTTAGGGAGCTTCTCTGACGTCTCAAAGGAGCTGTAAACATATTGCCCCCCACAAAAACTTGTAAAATTTACTTTTGGTAATTTTTTTCCCCCTCTAAAATCTACTTTTTGACCATTTTTCGCCTTCGACAGTGGGCAGCATCGATTTATTTAAAAACTTTCTTCTGAAATTATTTTCCAGAAATCAATTATTTTTATTTTTTAATAATTTTCCTCTATGTTTATAAGATTTTTCTTCGTTATTAATGTTAAAATGAAATTTCTGTATACTTAACAGGCTAGGTCTCGAACGAAATGTTGAAAAAACTGCGACTTTTGCACCATCGAGTTAAACATTAATTAACCGAGTTTTGGTGAATTTTTGAAAATATTGGCAAAAAATGTGAACATAGGATTTTTAAAATCATTTTTAATATAGGAATCTAATGATGTAAATTAACATTTATTCATACGGTGTACGAAATGAACATTTGTTGCTCTTTGAAAAAATAACCCAGTGATTTTAATAACATCATTCTAATAATCACTTGCGGGTCACTTAAAATCACTCCAAATCTTATTTCAAAGCTGGATGTCATTAAATTTTTTTTTTTTTTATGTTTCGATATATTTCGATGTATTTACATTTTTCAATTCATTTGACAATTGTGACATAAAAGTTAAAAAACCAACTTTCGTAAGTTCTTAAGCATTCGTAGATATTTTTTCTACGATTTAATAAAATACATGTAAAAAAAAGTTCTTACGATCCTAGTTTCTTGGATAAGACTGCTACCTATGTCTGGAAAAATGTTCTTTTTTATATAACCTGACCGGCTTTCTTTGATCCAGCAGGAAAAGGTAAGGCTTTTGAGCTGCTTTAATATTTGAACAAATTCGCTTCTTTTTCCTTTTAAAACTCGGCGAAAGTTTTCGAACAGGGATTTCTTTTTAAGTCTCTTACGCTGGAAAATGTTACTTTATTCAAAAGAATTTTATACTTTTGAAACATTTTTTCCCTCAATGATGCATTTCTCACTTTCATTATGATTTAAAGACTTCAAGGATCACAAGTTAGTTATTTTTAAGTTTTTTCTTGAAAAAAAAAAAAAAATGGCTAAAATCGTTGAAATTCCTATGAACTAAAAAAAAAAAAAAACGCTCGTTTATTTAAAATAGAAATAAATTTCAACTAAAAGAAGAATACAAATGTATTATGAATTTCAATTTTTTACTATGATTATTATTTTATTCTTAAATATAAACGTTGCAAGATTTGGCTTAATATAAAAGACAGCTTTCATTAAAAGCTGTTAATGTTTATAAGAAGTGAAAATAATTATTTTAATGCAATTCGGTGCTAAATCATTTGTCATATTAAATTTAATAGAAGTATATAAAAACTGTTTATTACATAAATATAAATTGAGAATAATTAAAAATAGATTTTTTTTTCAGAATTTTTTTAATTGAACATAATCAAAGCTGTTTTCAACTATTTTATTTAAATCGATATCAGACTATGCATATTTATCTTTATGAGTTTCTGTAACAGTAAATTTTACCCATTTATTTGACTCTACAGAATTACGATAAAAAAAAAACATACCTTCCAACTTTTTTTGAAATCTTTTTGTCCAGTTTTCGAATTAATCCTTAGTTTTAACAAAAACAACCAAGTTAAATTATTATGCGATCTATTTTTGAGACGTTTCCGGGCTTTTTTTTTTAGCTGTAAGAGTTTCTTAAGCTTTTAGTCTTTAAGCCTCTTAGTCTTGCGATTGATTTAGTTTTCATCTACATATTCTAGGAAAAAAGATTATTCTATTTTGATCATTTACATATATAAATTATCTCATTGTACGAGGGGATATAGTAAAGTTTTAATTATTATTAAGAAAAACCCGAGATATTTGTATAAAATTTATTCTGCATATTAATTTATCTCTTATGTGTATAATATTGCAAATTACAGCTATTTATATAGGTTTGTTTGGTTTCAGGAAACCGTAGATTGAAGTACTTGCACTATGAATCAATCAGCTGAGTTCTACAATGAAGACTTTTGAAAGGTTAATAAATGTTGGCAGAAATGTTAAACTCTGGATGAAAAGAAATCTTAAGAATAATAAATAAAAGAGACTAGTTTCTACCTCACCTAGCTGTTAGAAATAATTAAAACTTTATTATATACCGAGATAATAATTTAAACTTTATGATACAGCGGATTACTGCAATCTACGACTTTCTGAAATCAAACAAATTAGCATACATTGCCGTAAATTACAACATCATGTACATAAGGATCAATTAACATGCAGGATAAATATTATCCAGATATCTCAGTTGTTTCTTAGTAATAATTAAAACTTTACGATACCCCTTTGTATTTGTGAGTGTGATTAAACATTTAAAAAAAATCACATATATTGGTAAATTTAAACTTAAAAGAATGCACATGATTAACATTTATTTTTCTCCTTATCTCAAATTTTTTCAAAGTAAAGTTAAACTGTTTTTTACAACGTTTTTCTGAATTTCACTTGGTGTGTGTGTGTGTGTGTGTGAGTGTGTGCGTGAGTATGTGTGTGTGTGAGTGTGTGTGTCATCAAATTTTCGATCGTTAATTTAACCAACTTCCCATCAAGCTAGAGCTTTGAAAATTTGGGAATCGTTCGTACTGGCCTAACAATGCAATATTTAGACGTTTGCGAGAAGTTTTAACTAATATTTCATTAATTTTAATAAGTCAAAATATTCTTTCCTCTAGGCGCTTTTAGGATTGATGAAAAAATTTTTCCCCCTCTGGGAACACCGGGCACTCCCCACACCACATGACGCCTCGTAAAACTATTGTACTCACAAAGGGGAGATACTATCTCCCTTTACTATCTCCGAGATAGTAAGGGTTGCTGACTTTTAGTCAATAATCATGAGCGAGAAAGAAAGTTTCCAATATTTGGCACCGTGTCTTATCACAATAATTTTTTCTGAATTCTGGTTCCCATTTTTACAACGTTTTTTTTTTTAATAGAATGACTTACAAATTTTCAAATGCATGTTTTGATTTTATGAGTATTATGAATTTTTTAATACGCTCACAAATATCTCTTTTTTAGTAAATTTTAAAGTTAAAAATAACCAACAGTTTTAACTAATATTTCAACAATTTTCTTTAATAAACTTTGCCACCATATAAAAACGTTGTTTTTAAAAACGTTGGTTTTTATATAGAATTTTCAATATGGAAGAAACTGTAGAAGCTAATAAAAGGAATTTTGAAGAACTAAATTCTAATTTCAGATTCATTTATGCTAAAATTATTTTACATAGACATTTCGTATTCATTAGTCCCAAGCAGTAACTGCTAATTTAAAAAAAAAAATCAGATTTCCCAATAAGATACTGCGATATCTAGTAGCACCCACAGGACTTTTTAAATTTACTTTTATAAATACACGCACAATTGCCTCTGCCCCATAGAAAGTTTTCAAAGTCGCAAATCCATTACGGAATTCCATCAGCTGTGCGTGTGTGTGTGTGGACAGAAACTGCTTCATTGCTTTGTAAGGGAAAATATTTACGATCCAGAAATGGCATTAAAATAACTTTTCTTTCAATCTGCGGATAAATTTAGAGGGTTCTGGTATTCCACAAATTCAATTGAGTAGCTCCGAAAATTTGATTTTACTTTTTTTTTGGATGCGCCTGCTTATTTTAAGTAAAGATGAAAAAAAAGTTATCTTCTGCTGTTTTACCGCGTCCCAAGAAGAATCTCCGAGTTATTTTCTGTACCGCATTTTGTTTTTACCATCGTCGATTTACTGGTTTATTCTGGAATATTTCCTATCGGAAAATTTATTTTTTCAGTAAAGGAAATAGATTTGCAATTTAGAAAGTAATTTAATCATTCCTTCCCTGTGATATTGAAATTTGATCTTTTGATTCTGGGTGTGGTACTGCATAAATATAAGTAAAATAAACATTTTTAAATCTAGCCTTTATTTAAGGATATACTAAAAAGAATGAAAATAATTTTTTTCAAGTGAATAGCTAAGATGTCTAGATAATTATCGATACGTTAAGTACCAAGCTACCTAATTATATATGAGATCAAAAAAGAAGGATCAATACCCCAACCTCCATTTCTCAAGCATATTTATATGTTAAACTATGTATTATTTTACATTTAAAAATTGTTTTTATACTTTTTTGTCATCCTTTAAATAAAAGCTTATTAATATTTTTTACTTATATTTTATCAATCCTGTATAAACTAGGAATTTAAAAATGAAAAGTAATTACGTAAGCTATACGTGTTTGCAAAAATTCGAATCAGTTGGACGTTAAGTGTAATGCCCGAGTTCCCGGGATCTCTTTAAGTTCGTCACTATTTAAGCATATCATAACATAGTATTGTATTGCCATAGAAAATGCACGTGTATGCAAAATTTCAGCTAGATAGGATGATAGGAAACGTATTAAAATTCGAGTACAAATTTTAAGCTGGAAAAACATTTTTTAGCATACACACATATGATCCTAGCTATTTAAATAAAAATTTGTAAATTTAACCTTATCGCTATAAATAACGCTCTATCGTAGCGACAAAAGCAAATTTTTCAGAAATATGAAGGAAATTTAGTAAATAATTTTTGAATATATTTAATGGATAGCTTAAACTTTTTTTTTTTATAGTTGATTAAATATTTTCGAAGCGTGAGAAAATGATATTTCAAACATGTAGTTTTGAATGATAAGTGAAGTTGTGAAGTTTAAATTGCATTGACTCATTAAATTATTCACATATTTCTACAAATTTGCTGTCAAAATAGCCTACATAGCTCATATAATCTTAAGAAAAAGATATTACATTTCACTATTAATGTATAATAAAAGTTTTGAAATATTCTATAAATACCAAGAATTCTAAATATTCTATGAATACGGTTTCTGGTCTCCGAGATGTTCATAATTTTATTTGGGGTTTCACTCCTATTTTTGTTTTGGTAGTGATTGAATGATTTTATTATTTTTTTTATCCATTGTACTTCCCTCTTTAATCTACAGAAGTTTATGCAAACAAGATTAGGAATTGAAGTGAACTGTATATTCTTCTTTTATAAAATACCTATCAAAGTAGTCGAAAAATTATGTAAAAAATTCGATTAAAAGCAGATATTAAAGGATAGACTGAATAAAAGACTGATCTAGTTTACGAGGAATAGTACCCTAAAAATGACCAAAATATCGAAATATAATTATTACCTTAGTTTAACAGCGTGACTTTTCTAATTGTATGTACAAAGTATTATAGATCTAGCTACGTTATATGGACAGTTATTTAAATTTTCTTTAAAAGAGTATCAGATTATTTCGTTGATCTTGAGAATTTAAAACTGTTTTTTTCTGAGCTTTTTATTTTCTTATAACCGTGACGTATTTAAAATTCTAAGGCCTTTTTTGTAATCAGTATCATATTTTGAAATTTTCCCGGTTATTTTGTACATAGTTGAAAATTATGTGCATGGTATAAGGACTTTTAAGAAATTAAGGTTCTTTTGTAATCAATATATAGTTTTGAAAATTTTTCGAGTTGTTTTGTATAATATGTTTGATAATTTTGTGCATTAAATACAAGTACTTAGATAATAATTTTTAAAAAATCCATAAAATAGTTTTTTTCCTCCGATTCAGCTTTCTTTATTGTTTTTCTTACAGAGAGAGAGAGAGAGAGAGTGTGTGTGTGTGAGAGAGAGAGAGAGAGAGAGATAAGAAAATAAAACCTTATGAAATTAAGATTACTACAGTCAAATACATGTTCAAAAATATGAGAAACACTTCTAAGAAAGGGAGAAAAATAAATTTCTTAAAAACATTAAAATTTATAGAAGCAGAGCAAGAATTTTAAGATATTGAAAATTTTTGAAAAAAATTAAAATTTGATATAATTATATATTTGAAACTTAAATTCTTTATTCCTGAAATGCCTATTTTATGTGTGATAAATTATTATAAATATAAACTTTTTCTTACGAGAACACTCAATTAAAAATTGCTCACAAGACACCGTGTTCTCATCGCGTGTACAACCTTTCAATTGCTGACACCAAGTGCGGATTAAGGTTAAATGGTCGTTGCAATATGCATCTTATTTTTCTTGGATCTAATTTGGTACTTATTATTTACCTTAAGTTGAAACTTTTATCATTCCTCTCGAAAAATTATTAACATTGTAACTGTATTCCTTCCTTATTTAGCTCCACTTCCATCTTCAATACTTATTAAATAGTCAATATGTTCAAAACTCCAAGTGAAGATACGTGACAGAAAAAAAGCATAGTTTATTGCCTGTCGATATAGAATATGAAAGACCACACTCTCTCTCCCCAATCCCTCTTAACTCAAATAATCCTAGTTTATGTTCAGATAATAAAATGTTATCATACCAAAACTCTTAATCCGATTCAAGAACTCCCCGATTATAGCAGATTCGACTGATTAAGAGTCACTCCAGATCTGACCTCAATCCGAAAGACAAATTACAATAATTTACTCCTATTTTCAAGCATCTATCAGCTTGTCGTTGTTGTAGAAAAAAAATCAAGAAAAATTCTATAGTCATGATTACAGTTCAACACTTTTGTCTCCTTTGTACTTTATAGGGCATAGAATAATCACACCGAGGTTCGGTTTCGAGTTACGAGCTTTTAGTGGCAAAGATTTATGTAAAGAAATGAATTTCAGAGAACAGCTGAAGCCAGATGTTTTTATCCAAACATATAATGTTCTACAATAAAGTTGCATTTTTATTCTGGTACTTCAGTTTTGTAACAAAAGTTTAATTTTTCCTGTATGAAAATAAAAACAGAAGCATGATAATATATAAAACAACAGCGTTTTTTATATGGCGTATTTCGAATTTTTTTTTACATGTTGAATTTTGTTGTTATTGTCTTTTTTTTTCTTGTTAATTCTTTTAATTTGGAGATTCATCAATATAAATAAATAATAAAATATTTTCAAATTTTAATTAAATTTTTTTTGTATTTTACACTTTCTGGACACTCGATAAATATTGTTGCTTAACACAAGAAGCAGTACGAATGGTATCATAATCCCTAGCACTTAATATGAGCAATTTTGAAGCATTTGTTTGCTTAGAAATGTCTTTGATTACATTATTTCACTCCGCAAGCGTGCTGTTTTAAGTCAATGGACTCGAGAGTCCTGTCTTAAGAGGATTTTCATAAAGAAGATTTCGTTGGCGGGAGATTCGAGGTCGAAAATCTGTTATTCAATAATGAAATAGGTAATACATTCGAAAATAACATCGAGGTCAAAGTTACCGACACCAGAGTGGACTAAGAAGTGACACTCAGTTCCGATATGTTACAAATATTTAAAATATTATTTAACACGTTACAGACGATATGTTTCTCTAAAACTCGTTAAAATCTTAACTTAAAGTTCGGCTTAAATTCGGTTTATTTTATAGCGCTTAAAATCAATATACAACAATATACCACCAATGGGACACGAATGCTACAAATAATATAAGTCACATACGTCCAGGGATATACGTCGTCGCAAAATAAAATCAAGTAAACAATTCACCAATATACGATTGGTAGGGTTAATACCCTTATGAGGGGTGGCCACGGTAGCCTAGTAACCATGATCGCAGATTCACAACCAGCGTTGTTTTCTTTGAGTCGTGGGATCGAGCCCTGATGTCCCTTTAAGATCCGCCGTGTAGCTGGGCTAATAAACAATAAATCTGGTGGGGGTTCCAAATCCTCCCATTGTGGTGGTGTGGAAGTTTGGAGAGGGAAATACTAGCTCAATGTGTCGTCTCTTGACCGAGGCTCGAAATGACGATGTCCGTCACTTTCAGCCATTGAGTTGCTTCTGAATGCGTAGTTAATTAACAATTACATTATCCTTATGGGGAAAATCTCGTAAGAAATCCCCTATCAAAAGGTAGTTTTTATTAAAATAGTTAAACAAATTAATTCATTCGATAGACTGGTAAAAATCTTCTCTATATGGGAAAATAAACATTAACCAAAATAACTGATATATTTTCTTAATGAAACGAAATATTTGATTTTATTGTGAAAATAGGAATTGATTTGGTTTTTAAAACAAACAGTAACACAATGACTGGATTCAGAAAAAAATTTGGGCAATATTTCTAGTATAGGAGATTTAGGAGATTATATATTGTTATTGACGGAAAGATCTTGTATAACAGGGAAGTAACCGATAAGGCCAAAAAGGTACGAGAATTGTGAGCGATTAACATTCATTTGAATTATTTTGATTCTATCAGCCACAAAGGAGAAGTTTTAATACCAAAACAAGTTTCCAAGTGCACTGAAAGAACTCAAGCGGAGTTTCCGCTATTGTTTATGTGGAGTTATAATATATATATCTAATTTCACATATCGTTAATAAAAATATAGAACTATTCTACAACTACATAATTTTTATTTTTAAGCATGCACAGCATAAATATATATAAAAAAAGATTTTCCTTTTAGATAAAAAAAAAATACAATACACACACATAAATAACAATTGATTGATTCGAACATAAGGTAGCATAAGGAAATGTGATGCTTTCTAAATTTTTGTGAAAACAACAAATATGACTTCGACATTGGTGTTAAGGCGTTCCAATTAAATCGAAACTAATTTTCTTAACTTTCAAAACGATAGTAATTAAACGGGCGTCAGATAATTCATTTCCTTTCTTTCAAGAACGGAAATAGTTTTAATTAAGACTTGTAGTATATTCAGGTAATTATGGTAACTCCAGACTAAAACTATGGTAGCTAGAAAATGGATTTACAAGACAAATTATATTTTTAAAATCATGGAAACTTTATTTCGACATCTGTTCCTTGCAAACATCAAACATTCTGAAAGAACACTGTTGCCATTCAGAGATAAGAATAAGTTATAATCTGAACGCTTATACAATTTTAGTCGGTATTTTTCTGCATGAAAATGGATTTTGTAATGAATAATATGCTTTAATAATTACAACAACAAGAAATAATTGAATACCAAAAAATAGTTATAAAAAAGTAGGGAAATTTATTAACTTCATATATTTGTTCTTATAAATAGCAATATTCCTAAGGGCTTTTAAAGTAATAGATGTCATAAATCATTTTTGAATAATATATATCGTTGCTAACACCGTGTGTTATTAGTTTCTCTGTGCAAATTCATACCGTTGATCATACCACTCCAACTTTTTAAAGATGCTTTGCTGGTGTGTGGAAGGAACTGTAAGAATATTTCCACAAAAAATATCTTTTTCGAGTTTATTTTGGTCATATTGTTTGTGATAGTTTCTTTATTTCGCGATTTTCCTGTGTTTTCCAGTATTTGAAACAATTTTTGCCAAACCTTTTAGGCTCAAAAGATGCACATTTTAAGGAATTTATTAACACAATTTGAATTTTTGAAATCGTTTAAGAAATAACGGAGCCACACTAGTTCTTATTCGAGATAAAATCTAATATAAATCTTAGTTGTTGGCATCTTTACATAAATATACTCCCTTGATCAACCCCTTAGAAGAAAAAAAAAAGGGTTGAGGCTGTTTCATATTTTTAATTACACTCTTAATGAGAGACTTTCTGACTTTCTTTTTCTTTTTTGAGAGTCAAGTCTTAATGAGAGACTTGACTTTCTGTCTCCTTTCCTTCCTCCTTTAAGGAAGATTACCACTCAGATATGGCCTACATTACGTCACATGCACAAACATTACCGCATATTCTATCATTGTTTCTGACAATTTGTTCATCACGGTTTTATTTTTAAAATTCACCCGTGAAAAGAATGGATTCTCTAGCTAGCTAGTTATAAATCAGAACATCATTATTAATGTTTTTTTCTTATCATGTTTACAAAAATGTATTTGATACATTTAATGCATATAGTTTGTTTAAAAACTTTAAAGTAATTGTAAAATGGTTGAATTGTCAATTTTATGTGAATAAATAATTTTATGTTAACACTTAAGCACACTCATTACAGGAATTATATATTCATATATACAAATATGTTACACAAAGACCAATATTTGAATAACTTAGCGTAGATATAAAAAAAAATACAGCTTAAATTTCAAAACTTCAAAGGCCCCAATTAACTCATATAAACATGTTTTTTCCCGCGGATGAGTAGATAGAGATCGCTTAGTATCAATGTCATAGTAATACCTTCCGCTTTCATGTTGTTGTATGGGATTTTACAGAAAATATTAAATAATTTGTTACTCTGTTTCAGTTTTAGAATTTTTTATGCTTAACTGTTAGTTTAAAGAAAATTTGAATATTTCTATAAATTTGATTAATTTTGTATTCCTGTGCATTTTTTTTTTTGTCATTATAATATTACTGAAATCTAAGAAAAATTAACTGAATTTGAAAGAGGACATGTTGTAGCATCTACTCTTGCAAAGAGTTACTCGTAGAAACAAACATCTTGCTAAAATGACCAGAAAGATGTATGAGATTGCCCGATAGTTTTTAGATGACGAAAACCAATGATAAAGAAAAAAAAATCGGATATAGCCCTTAATTCTTTGTCATCTACAGATGAAAAAGAGCTGTTAGTTTAGCATTGACTGGTTTATTAACTGGTTACTTTTAGCATTGATTGATTTTATTTACGTCGTACTAGAAGCAACACGAGGGCTATTGAAGACCCGGACAACGAAAATTTTGAACTTCGGTCAAGAGACGAGGACGACACCTGAGTTGGCACCTCCCTTTCCTAACTTGCACACCACACCAACGTAGCATTGACAGGAAACTTAGTCGAAAAATTATTAAGAAATGACGTTCAAAACAGATCCCTTGTAAAAATGCGTCTGCACGTGTTTAAAATTCGGGAAGTATTTGCAGGAGGTACTAGAATTTATATAACCTACAAATACATCCCAGATATATTGTAGTGATACTAGTTTTCTGGCAATAGCACCAGAGCCATTTTTAGCTCTTGCGCCATAAATATATATTCATGTCTTCGATGCATCCTATAAACTTCGATCCGCCTGTAGCATTCGACAATGGTCGACAGATGAAGTCCACTTGCGAGCTCACTTTTATGCTCGAGAACTTATACAGGGAAACATGAACTGAAGTGCATCCTCTTTCTTATTAGCCAAACAGGGGGCTATTGTTTCCTATACCCTGTAAATGTCAAACCTGACCACTTTTCAAAAATTTATCTTGTTTTTGGGTGTATTTTTGATGTCTGCTTTCACCAGTAGCGAACTTAATTTTCAAAAATACGTCATAATAAATTTCTGCTGAATTTTTTATTAGACTGAAATAAAATATATGTAATATATGCCTGATACCTGCTTTCACTACTAATGAACTCAATTTAAAAAAAAAATATGACGCAATAAATTTCCTCGAATTTTTTTATTGGATTGAAGTGAAACTCATATAAAAATTGAGTATTACATTTACTTATCTATTTATATATTACCTTAAATCATATGTAAGCTGGAATCAAGATATGACTGAAAATGAATAACATTAATCAGAATTTTAAGACAGCTGTGAGACAGCAATTTTTTTTAACCACCTAAGGGACTATTGTTTTAGGTGGATCACTTTTGGCGTAGAAGAACACTTTTCAATTTTTTTTCGTTTGCTTCAATTTTAATTACATTTAGCTTAATATATTCAATTTAATTATTTTATCGTTTGCTTTAATTTTAATTACATGTAGTTATGGTAACGGTAACGGTAACGGCTAAAGTTACGAGGTTCCTATTTAAAAATATTAAACTTACCCTCTCATCATAATTTATAAATTTAAAGAGCATAATTAGTTAAAGTTTTATCGTAATTTAAGTTGCTATCATAATTAGGATCAAGGCAACAAGCACCTGGGTGTTCGACAGAGTAAGGCAACTGCCGAAACTAGTTGGAAATTAAAATTACGAGGGCGCGCACTGCTATTGGATGCCGTAGCAAGGGAAGCTAAGAAGCATACATAGCGGTGGGCGGGGTCTAGGTTAGGGGTGGGACTTCAGTTCGAAGACGAAAAACGGCTTCGAAAAACTGTTGTCCATGGGGTTTTGAGAGGTTATAAAAAGAAAAATTTAGCTAATAAATTAAATTGAAATAAATGGAAATGCCGTACCGAAACCAATTTAAAGAAATATGCAATTAAAAATTTTGAGGGAAAATTTAAAACGCGAGGAGATGAGTTTGAAAAACAAGAATTAAGCCGAAATGAGCGCTATTAGCGACATCTGGTGATGAGAAAAGTTATGAATCTTAGGAAAATGCAGTTAAAATTTAAAAAGTGTCTAATTTTCTAGAATAAAAGATTTTAAAAATTTTGAGAGTGCTCGACAGTGTTACGCGAGGTCCATTTTGACCATTGGGCATTGCCACTTATCGAGGGGAAGTCCTGAATTTGGAAAAAGCAGGAAATCACTGATGCATTACTTCAATGCGCTCGCAGCCTTTTTAAGGCTGGGAAATGGACATATGAATGTCCGAGAGCTCCTCTCGGTCTTTTTTGCGAAGATGCGATTGACGCATCATACGCGGGGAGTTGTTGAAGCAGTGCATTAGGTATTTGAGGGATCCTGTTGAAGAAGTTTAATGATTGTTTTTTAATGAACTCTAGAATTGGTTCAATTTTTAGATCTTTATGCAGGACTTCATTCCGGACAAACCAGGGTGCATTTATCATTTTCCTAAGGTGAATGTTTTGAAAGACGTGCAGTCGTTTCAGATGGGTGGTTGCAGCGGACGCCCAAATAGGCGAAGCGTACAACATGATCGGTCTTAGGATCGACTTGTAGAGCATGATTTTGTGCCTGATCGCCAGCTTGCTCTTTCGAGAAATCAAGCGAGTGAGCAAACTGCTCATTCCGATAGCCTTTTGATGGGCATTTCGGATGTGGTGGGCAAAATTTAATTTGGCGTCTAAAATTAACCCTAGGTACTTATATTCAGTGACCCAGGGGACGGGTTGATCAAAAATGGTGACTGCTGGCAAATTGCCAATACACCGTTGTTTCGTAAAGAGGAGGCAAGCGCTTTTAGATGCATTAGCTTTAATTTTCCAGTCAATGAGCCAGAGCTGTAAACGAGAAATGTATCTCTGCAATCTTTCAATAATTTTTCGATTGCAGATGTCTTGGGACATAATAGCAGTGTCATCAGCATACATTGCTAAGTGAATGTTGGCAGCCTTCGGGATGTCATTTACGTACAAAGAAAAAATTCTTGGACTTAAAATCGATCCCTGGGGGACTCCACTAAGGATTGGTCGGGGGGAGGAGACTGCGTTTTCGACTCGAACTCTGAAACTGCGAGAGTCAAGGAACAAGTGTATAATTTTGATAAGTTGGTCCGAAATTCCAAGTCGCATCATCTTGGAAATGAGCCCATCATGCCAAATTTTATCAAAAGCTTTGGCAATATCGATAAAAAGCATACCCGTGGCTTTGTTATTGGAAAAGCCATGTTGGACCATCTCAGTAACTCTAAGTAACTGTGTTACTGTAGAGCACTTGGGAACAAAACCATGCTGCTCTGGAATAACAATATTTCTGGAATTGCAGAACTGGTCCAGGCGTTTCAAAATAACACATTCATATGCTTTGCTCAGCGAACTGAGTAACGATATGGGACGATAATTTTGAGGATTTGAATCATCGGAATGGGGCTTGAGAATGGGGACCACCACGGCGATCTTCCAGGCCTTAGGGAAGTAGCAGTTCTCCATTAAAAAGTTAAAGAGCAACGTGAGAAGAAAAATAAATTTAAGAGGGAGATTTTTAAGAATGCGATTAGAA
Organism: Nephila pilipes; assembly: GCA_019974015.1. Lineage (NCBI taxonomy): Eukaryota > Metazoa > Arthropoda > Arachnida > Araneae > Nephilidae > Nephila > Nephila pilipes. Next base: position 32,530 of record BMAW01001903.1, on the reverse strand, counting down.
ATTAAATCCAATCCTGGAGCCTTCTTAATTTTGGTGTTGTGTATGTAGTCCAAAATTTCGCTAGCCTGGACTGGTTCCAGGTCTAGACAAGGGGGGGGAGGCCAAAAATCCTTGGACTTTTCGAGTAGTATGAGCTGAGAATCTGGGATTCTCGCCTTCATTTGGTTCGAATTGTTTTTGAAGGCTATCAGCTATAACTTCCGCCTTTTCAATAGGAGCTACAGCAACACTGCCTAGGGCGCCCTTCAGGGGCGGAATGGTGTGAAAGGGCTTTTTGAGTCGGGAGGTTTCCCTCCAAAGGGTGTTTGTATCAGGCGAGAGGCCTTCAATGTGTTTTTCCCATCTTTCCTCGGAAAAGTGTTGGATTTCTCGTTTAATCTCATTGCTGAGTGCACGGAGTTCAGATTTAAGAGCCGGATTCCTACATCTTTGCCAGACTCTCCGTACATAATTTTTGCGACGAATTTTGGTTCTGATTTCTATAGGGAGTCTCAGAGGAGGAGGTTTAAATTTTGGTTTTGAGGCCGTCACAAGTGCCTCGGAAATAGTTACACCAATTTGTTCTATAGAATTTTCAATATCTTCATTGCTGGAGGTGTTTGGAATAGGGAGGGGTTTTGAATTTAAAATAAATTTAAAGTTCTCCCAATTGGTAGAGAGTTGCTCTGGTAATTTTAAAAACGCAGAGTTAGTGTTAAGAGTCAAAATGACCGGTAAATGATCTGAACTCAGATCATGAATGACTCTTATATCATAATTAAAAGGAATATTTTTAAAGATTGCAAGATCAATGATAGAATCCCTGGCCCCCGGTCGGGACCTAGGGTTAATGTGCGTAGGGGTGTACGGTGCTACAACCCTAGCACCAGGAGTTCTGCTTATAATTTTTTTGAGTTTGTGGCCAAAAGTATTTGATCTTAAATCATGCCAGTCTTTATGACAGGCATTCATATCTCCAGCAATTATTACATTTTGTCAAGAATTAAGAAGTTTAATGAAGTCCTCCTCTGGAAAATGGCATCGATTGAGAGGGGTATTGCGAATATAAGCAGAAATTATTCGCAGTGGTGGGTAGTTATTAATTTTAATTTCGATCGCAGTTGCATCCATATACTGTAACCTCGGTAAGAGGACTCTGCAATGTTCATAATTACTTTTACAGTATGAAGCGGTACCTCCGTCGATACGAGAAGTTAAAGTTATTCTATCGTCTTTGTAAAGACGATAGTTGGCGATCTGGGGTTCGTGCCCCGGTTGGAGCTTTGTTTCCTGAACCAAAAACAGATCAAAATTATGCTCTGTGACGAAGTCTCTGACTTCGTCAATCTTGGAACGCAAACCATTTGCGTTCCAGAACCCAAGAGAAATGTCGTGCACGTCACGATTGAATTTTAATTTTGGGGTGGGGCGTGGTAAGCGCGCCCGTGCTTAAGAGCGACATAGGCCTCGAAAATAATACAGGTCTTGTCGTCAGCCGCTGTGACTTGGCGGAGGGTAGGGAGACACTCCCGGAATGCCCGAGCGAAAAGTTGCTCGTCGACATTTGCGTCACTGGCGATAGCCATAACTGCTCGGAAAATTTCCCCAAAGTTTCCTGAGCTGGGAGTAGCCGCAGAATTTTGAACAGGGGCGGAATGAACTGTGGTCTGTCCAGTTAGAATTTGGGAGTAAGAAACCTGCTGGGTGGCCTGTCGATAACTCTCGAGAGGACGCTGGTTCTTGGGAGAGTTAACATTTTTTTTTGTCTTAGGGGCCGAATTTTTGCTTTTTAAATTTTTGTTTGAATTTTTATTTGTTAATTTAGGGCTTGAATTTTTGCCCTTAGGGAATCGGGGGCATTGGCGCCAATTCGCAGCGTGATCCCCTCCGCAATTTGCACACCTTAGAGGAGTGTCAAAGTCATTGGGGCAGTCCCTAGCACGGTGAGCCCTTGCGCACTTGACACATTTGATAGGGAGGTGGCAAACCTCAGAGGAGTGGAAGAACTCCTGACACCTCCAGCATTGAGAAGGGCGCTTGTTGCCCCGATAATTCTCAATACTGATTACAGTTCCAAACATATCTGTGTGATTATAGATTTGTTCAGCTTGCAAGTTATTAAGAATTTGGAAGTAAATCAAAGGCATGGGCGCCTTTGTTTGAAATTTAGTGAGGCGTGAGATTTTATGTACAGAAAATACTGCACTTTCAATCTCTTGTTTGACTTCCTCTAAATCGGTGGTCGAGGGAAGTCCACGAAGAATTAATTTCAGAGGCCTGTCTGATTTTAGCATGTATGATTTGAATTCTACGCCCTCCGTACGTAGAAAGTTGGCTAATTTCCTGTACTCCGTCTCATGGTTGACAGTGAGGCGGAGGAAGCGGCCGCTAAGCTTGCACATGTAGTTATAATATTCAATTTAATAATTTATCGTTATCTTTAATTTTGATTAAATGTAGCTAATATAATATTCAGTGTAATAAGTTATCGTTTGCTTTAATTATAATTACATTTAGCTTAAATAAATTCAATTTAATAGTTTATCATTTCCTTTACTTTTAATATCGGAAAAGTTTATTTTTGTTAATTTCTCGATATTTCATAGTTTACTTTAATTCTTGTAATTAATAATAATTATAAAAAAAGCGCACCTTGGTTGGTAAAGTGTTTATGTGCAACTGACCTTATCAGAATATTTTTTAATCACAGAAAAAAATAAACATACTTAATTGAAATTATGCTTTCATGTTCCTAAAAATCCTTTTCTAATAAATTATTCGAAGTATATTATGGTAGCTAACGAACTCTATGCGTGACTCAATGCCATAAAAAGTTAGTCGCGATAATGTTTTTCTATTTTTTTCAACGCAATCTCATCATCGCTTTGATTAGGTACACAGATATTCTAGATTAGATTTCTGTAGTTTCTAAACGACAATATTGTAGGCCTTTTTAACAAAGTATAGTGATGTATTGCTACATATGATGTAGAGCATTCTTTTTTCTATTTGTTCGTCTTAAAAAGAGTCGATTTTTAAAACTTGTGAACAGTTATAATACTTTTATGTCAATGCGCATAGAACTTCCATCTTTTGTAAAAAAATTAAAAGGATATTCATTTATCGAATTTAAGTGTTCTTCTTCTTGAATAACGAATTTTTTTTAAAAAAAATGAAAGAATGTAATTCTAAAATTACGAATCAAAATATTGAATAGACTGATATTTGTACTAAAGATTAAATTAAATTAGTAACAGAAAGTCTCCTTTGTGTGATTTTGTCGTGAAATTGAACATCATAATAAGAATTAAAATTTTTGTCATGAAATCTTAAGGAAAAGATTATGGGCATTCAGGAGATCCGTCAGCTTAGATGAGAAGAAATGTATTCAGTGTCTTTATTTTGGTTCATGTCATTAAAACATACATTTTCTTCCTTTATCAATGTAAGCATTTGAAGAATATTCTATTGAATTTGCCCATAAAGGATAGAAATATAGGATAGTTTCCTTTATATATATATATATATATATATATATATGGAAAACTCACTCATACTCAACAACGCTTAGACATTTCGGCAACCTTTGCTACTTCTAAATCTAGATTTGTAAGGAGGGTACAGACTCTTTTGCAAAATATTTTACTTTTCTCGACTTAAGGTTCTAATTGAAAATAATCAAAATACTAACTTTTTATGTACATTCAATAAACAAAGAATAATTTGAAGCTTCATAGATACTGAATGTATTAAAACATTATTGTACAGTATGCTACGTATTAACAAATTAATTTGAATTGACGACGTGCTAGAAACCCCTCGACGGCGGTTATTGGTGACGAACCTCACAATTTTGAGCCACAATAAAGGGATGAAGATCGGAGATAGAATCTTACTCTACTCATCCATGTCACGCCCAAATGTGCTAAAATAATTCCATATAAGTCGTTTACCATGTTCGGTCTAAATGCCGCAGACATTAAAAAACTTGGCGACCGGGCGTGTACTGAATCTTAGCCAAAAATTCTTTCAATTTAGAGTCAAGGAAAACACTTTTTTTGAAAAAAAAAAATTGAATTTGGGTATTGTAAATTTAGAGATAACGTCCTCTTTTTGAATTCCCAGAAGTTGTAAAGAAAACCATCCACGTATGCCGTGAGCTTTACTGTAATTTTCTTTTCGCCTAACACATTAGGCTCTTTTTATGATGTTTGAATTCAAAATTCATCCCAATGAGGAAAACTTGACTCGTGTAGATCAGGTTAGAATTATGAAGAGTAATTAATAGGATCGAGGAAAGGATTATATAAGCAGTGTAGGATTAATAAAGCAATTAATGTTGAGGCTGACGATTTAATGAGTGATAAAGATTGTAAACCTAAGGAAACAAGTGAAACATCGGTAGCAGATTTGCGTTGAATAAAGATCTTTGGAGTGAATCCACATAGACTCGATTAAGAGTTAGTAACTTGAACCCTCAACATTATTTTGTGTTAGGTAGGTCTATCCAACGCAAAAGACTTCATGAGTCAGTTTGGAAACGCATTTTATTCCAGTGGGCCACATTATATATATCCACATGTGTGTGTAATTAATTCAATTTATCGCCATTTTAATTTTATATCTTTTAACTCTAATTCAAATGCTCACATTAAAAGCTACTACTGATTCCACCGAGTCTCATTTAAGAAATCAGGAACATTCTGGCATAAATTAAGGGAAGTTATATTTCATTGAATTAAATATATTTGTACGAAATATAATTAAAAAAACTGTACAGCACAATATTGATACTAAATTATTAGCGATAAAAAGACACCTAGCAGTTATTTTGCGAGAAACCATACGAGTTGAATCAAATATATTAGTCTTGCTGTAGGCAGACTGGTTGCTGCTATTGCTGATCTGCGCGTCTCATTCCCTTCTCGTGTCTAGTAATGCACACCCGCGCTTTTTAGTAGATGTGCTGGTTAGGTATACGTTGTGTATTACCCACTCACACAAGATCCCTCACGCACCTTTTAAAATGAGTTCAAATTTGTAATTATTTCTGAACAATTACATTGAAGAAAAATGGCGATGATATTTGAGTCAATGTACTGAGGTATTCTCAACATAATGAGATATGTGTGATACGAGAGACTCATTGTGGAATGTTCTTTGGTACTTCTATTTGCACATAACAAAATTTTAAATTTTTATTCAGATGACCCAGCTCTGTGGATCGTAGGTTGGCTAGACCTGGTCTAAGGCCTAACCGTTATTAAGCAAAAATATATCTGACTCATTTCAACATTAGATCGGACGTGTATAGAAATAACTACCACAAATAATGTAGGTTGGACCTGAAATATTGAATATTTATTGATTCGAATTAAAAAGTTTTATTATTATTACTGAATGAAATTATATTTCTTGGAACAATCATTTCGTGATTATATAAACAAGATTTATAATGGAAAGTAAATGAATCAATAGAAAGGTATAACATACTCACCTGTAATGTTGGGGCACAGATTATTAACTCCTCCGTATGCGGGTATCAGGTACACAGCTACTTTATTTTTCGTTTTCGCCTTGACCGTTGCTTCTACTTGATCCTCTAGTATTTCCAGCCTTCCGAGATCGTGAGGCAGCCACTGAAGTGTGTGGTTCTTTAGCTTCGACAGTTCCTCCACCTCTCCCGTTTTGTAGGTGAGGTACTCCCATTCGTTCGACAAGAGACTGAACGTTAAGAAGACGGTGGACAGTCCACTCAGGATGACCGTGAGGAATACAAAGATGCACGTGAAGATGACCATGTTGCCATCGGGTCAAGCATAGTCCTCTTTCCAAATTTGTAATTTGCATGCAAAAACTCTCTTGTTTTTGTTAAAATTGGAAATAGTTTTTTTATGAGGTGCTAAAGTTGTGCTGTTGGTAATGGTTGATGGAGGCGTTTGCAACAAATGAAATTGACCTTGGCGATATATAGTGATTAAATATCATTGATGAAGAATTCAGACACAAAAATATTTTTTTATGTTTTTCTTGATGATGGTCAAGGAAAACGAATCCCCACATCGATATCTACTTTAAAACAATAACACTATACTCGTAATCGCTACAATATATTCATTTGTGATGAATAAGATGTTTTCATGTTGAATTGGCTCTGTAAGGATGTAATTGATCTTGTATTAAGTATTTTAGTTCGAATTTTCAGCATTTAGAAGCACATAAGAGTTACCTTTTGTAAACTTACGAGTAAGATAATATATCAGAGTTATTATCTTACTCGTCGGAGTTATTATCTTAAATTAGTCGTCTTAATTATAATAAATGTGCACATTTGTTATATCTTTGCATTATCCTTGCTTGTTTTTAGTGCAATTACTAGCTTTATTGCGTAATTACATAAATGATGTATAACGATATTTTTCTGAATCTAATTAGAACAAAATTGATAAAACATAATTTTGAACTTTTTTTTTTAATTGTGAGCTTGTTCTTTTAAATTCACTGTTTTTAAATTACTGCACTTTAAACTTATTTTCTGTAACTCGTATTAACAAAATTAAAATTTTGATTTTTGTACAAAACAATAAATTTTATTATGTTATATTTTTCAGAGAAAACTTTACGATTGAAACTTCGAACAGATGGATCATTTGAGATGTTCTTTGTTGTTTCCTATTGGTGTAACTATTTATATTACTAGCGTGATTAAAAATACCACTGTATTTTGTTAAATACATTTCTTATACTACTATTTTTGAATCTATATCCTCTATAAAAATGTTCTTAAATATTTTATACATGCATCTCGAAGCATTTATGTTTACGTATGAATAAACTCATCTTAAAAGAGATTTCTAGCTATACATATATTTAAAAAAATTGATTACATTTATTTTTCTTAGTTTCTTTCTACCAATTTACTGATACTTTTTCTAATAATTTGGATTTAAAATATGGTTTAATGTCAAGATAAACAGTTTGAAAAATTGTAATAATGTATGGATATAAGAGAGCACAAACAAATATGTTTATGAATCACAAGGTTAATTACATAAATATATTACAATTGAGAATGTGTATTTAAAAGAACATGTTCACGATGAAAGTAAAATACTTTCAAAAGCAAAGAAATTCGGAAATGGGAATGTAATCTCGTAGTCATACAATGTTACATTTCAGTAAATGCTTGAAATAAATCTATGTACCTTAAAAATTCATGACTTATTATATATATGTTCGAAAAAGAAAAAAAAATTATTCTGCTAGTACAAAGAATAATGATGTATGAATGAATGTATTCTATATTTTAATGCAAAGATAAAGCTTTATCCTAATATTTTTTTGCTATTTCAAAGTACGATAGAGGCAGATGAAAAATGTTTTTAAGAGAGATTAGGTCGAATTGTGTGTGATCACTGTTGATCAATTTCAGCAACTGAAATAAAAGAAATATAGTTTTCATTAGAATATTTTAAAAATGCCATTAATAAAACAAAAGTATCTACAAATAAGGAATATTTAAAACACAATTTTTCTATGTTGGATGAACTAATGAATAGTAAACATATTTACAGAACTAATTCAACCATTTCAAAAATCACGTAAGTCACACAATGAAAACTTTTCAGGAATCAATAAAAACTGTGTAACACACAAGTACTAGAATTTTCAATGTCTTTTTTGGGATGGATACAGTCTTAAGATTTTAAAATTTATAAGCAGTTTATAGTTTTTATTATTTAAGAGTGATTATCGTTTAAAAAAACTAAAAAACTGACTTACGTTGTTTTAGCAAGAAACAGAGTTAAGTAGTAATTGTTAAGAAGGAATGTAGTGATTCGTGTCGTATTTTTACCCAGATTGTCAGACCATCTTTTAAGCCCTTAACTGCTCCGGGAGTATATATACGTCTATCCGAAGTATGATCCTTTGCTTGATGGTAATCCCTCCCACCCTATATATATTTAGTTAAACTCCGTTGAGGGCAGACAATAGCAGCATCAGTGTACTTCACCTCTCAGCACTTCAAGAAGCAAGAAAATTTCTCCAAATCGTTCTTCCCTCCGTTCTACCTTCTAGAGACTTTTCCTCCACCAGATGTAGCTAGTTATGCTGGTGCATCAACTCATCTTTATGCTTATAAAAAACGTTCCACTGGTCCTATTTTTACAAAAATTTTTCTCCGTATTTCCTGATACCACTCCATAGAATAAAAATTCCATATTTGCCAAGAAACCATTATTTTAGAAGATTCGGGCTTGAAGAGTGCTCCGTACTCTAGGTGCCCGTCGATAAGCAACGTCAACGTCAACGATCCTTTGCATTGCGTTTCTACCAGTAAAACTACTCCCTTAGTTTTAGAATGCAATCAAATGGCATTGACAGATTTTGTGAAGGATTTACTTATTTTAGAGAAGAAAGGGAAGGGGTAATGTTTCTGGAATGGTGAATATTATAGCCATGGAACACGTAATTGAGAAATTCCATGAAACTGCACCACGATCCTCCAAACGATAGAAGTTATGGAGCGAATGTTCTTACGACTTATTACTAGACACTTTCCAGACTTGATACCATCAATGTCTTCAAAGAAAAAGGCACAGAGAAAATGTATCGTTTGTTCAAGGAAAAAAATTTGCCATAAATCCCGCTATCAATGCAATGGTATATGTGTCCAAATATGTTCCAAGATATATCACTCGATAGCTAAGTTTTAACTTCTTTTTTATTATATTGTTACTCTATAGTTAAAATTTTGTGTTTCCATTTTCTTCTTTTTATGAAAGTAAGTAGTTTTTAGATTGCAAAACGATCCTCGTATTTCCATTCCCCAAAATACCGCATAACTACGCACGCCTTTGTGAAAAATGGTGGCACTGGGGAGCGAATGTACATTTTCCTCTGCGGGTAAGGGGGGGGGGGAAAGGATTCTGCGTTCGTGACAAAAAATAAGTTTGAAAAAAACCTGTGTGGTTTTTGTAATGATCGATTCAATAAAAAAAAGCAAACATCGTTTTTTTTTTTTTTTTGCTGTGAAAATTTTAAAGCATGTTATAAACAAAAATATTATTAACATCGTAACAATGTCCACCATGACCATCACATGACAGATGTAAACACCTGTTTTCCACTGAAGTCAAAGTTGAAACTAGTCTTGTATTTGGAGATTCCTTTGAAAATTTCGTATTTAATCATTAGATCAAAGATGGATTAGTATTAAAATACTTCCAAATTTTTCAAATTTTTTTTATATGATGTAGATATTTTTAAATCAATTGCGTGTTTTTTTTTTGCATATAAGTGATAAATATTGTTTCAAAATATATATTTTTTCTTAAACAAATTTGTAAAAAGCAAAAGAGGGCAACAGTCAGTTACTATAACTGAAGAAGTAATCTATGTCAGTTTTATCTTGATTGGAATCACGCAATTCCATCTGTTATGTGACCATGACATCATTCCGAGGACGTCATTACTGATTCTTTAAAACATCTGTTTTACATTGAAACTATGCAAATTATCATTAGAAAAAAAATTCTTCACAGTTCTTAACTTTTAGCTCAGGATTTTTTCTAACATTTAATTTAGAATAAAAGAAGAACATGTTTAACATTTATTTCAAACTAAAATTTCGGTAAAATCAAAAGTAAATCAGTATTTTACGACCACAGCAAATTTTATACGAAATTTCTACTAATAATAGAAATACGACTCTCTATTTCACCCTTTACCATCTTGAAACGAATTTAAAATTATATATACTGCTTTGATTTTTTTTTATCAATACTAACATAGTAGCTTAAATCAGGTTTCTCTAAGTGCAGCATTTAAAAATAAGTTTTCAAATAATTAAAAAACGAGAATGGTCGAAACACATTTAGCCAAAAATAAAAATACTGATTACAATAATGAAAAATCAGTATATGAAATTTAGTATTACATTTAACTAATTTAAGTCGTATCACTGTTCATTTGAATTCAAATATTCGTTCAAAATGAACTAAGAGTATGGGAGTCTTTTTTTTTTTATTTAATTAAATAATTTACTAGCTCTCAGTTTGAGAAATACTACAAAAATAAGTTAAGCTTGAGGTAGACAGAAAAACTTTACAGAGTTTTGGGGAAAAAAATTCAAGATACACTTTAATCTGAGAACTTGAAAATTTCACTATATTCTCGGAGTTAATTTAAATCTACATCATCTATAATACTAATGAACGATATTTTCACGATAGAAAAAGTTTATCCCCAACATCAGTCTCCCTTTCCGATGACGTCTGAGAACGCCTTTATATACTAGAATAAAAAAAATACAGTTCATTTCTGTTCTTAGAATATTTGCAAAAATAACTTCAGGAAATGAACAATGGGTCACTGGATAAAGAAGAATCATTAAAGAGAAATAAAATCATTCAGAGTGAGGTAATAAAATGTGAGCAAATTTCACAAGTTTAAATATAAAATTACCTGATTAGAAATATAAAGGGTGATATGATAAAAATTTTGATACATGGATTCCTAAAAATTTCTTTGATAAATAAAATGTGTTAGTCATAACGAATTATAGTAGCTATTTTTTAGATGATACTTTTAACTTTCTAATGTTACATCTATTTGGATTTAGGTCAGTTACTCAAATAAATGTTTTTTTCCCCTAAATAATTTATTTATTTTTAAATCGTATGAATTCGAAGTGTAAAAAGGAGCGTGAAAATATATTCGGACACTTTTGATATGTTTACATGATTTTATGAAAAATTTAAAACTTCATCTTTGATTGGAAGTTTTTTGGATAGAAGTTTGGCTTTCATCAGCATTTAGATCAAATTTTTCTTCTGTTTTTTTTCAACATTTTCAGACTATTTCTTGAAATTCAATTTATTTTCTTTGATGAAATACTGATACATTTTCTTCCATTCTTCTGCCATCACTCCTTTTGATTGGACGTTAGAAAAAATGTGACATTTACTTATCCGGTTTTTTTGTTATTCATTCTAAACATTTTCGATAGAGTTCAAGTCACGAGAAAAAGGATAAATTCTGGATAGTTTTACAACAACCGAAATTGTGCATTTAATTCTATTTGTTTAGAATTAAATGCATCAAAATCATTCAGATCATACGTTCCACTGAAATAATTTTCCATTCCAAATATTACCGAAGATTATTTGAGGTTTTCATTAAATTTTTTATATATACGTGTTTGTTCAAACAGCCCTTCTATAAGCGTTTAATTTCACACTCATCATGCAATAAAATACTCCAAATCGATAAGACTCCACCTCCGTTTTTGATTGGAGGTTTTCTCCGATTCCTTATATTTGTAGACAAGATGTTTTCGTTCTTTTTATTTTTTATTTTTTTTGGCTTCCTTGAAACATTAATTAATCTACCGGAGCAAAATTGTTAAATTATAGTTCTTCAGAAAATTTCACAATATTTCAAAGTGATAAATAATCAGCTTCTAATTCAACCGACCATTTTGTTTAAAATTCTTTTTCGGGAATTCTATAAAGTTCACGCCGTTTTATCACGTCAAAGACAATTGACGGCTTTATATCTACGATTTTTGAAATATTTATAAAATTTTTACTTATTTTACAATATGTTAAAATAAGATCCTTAATTATATCAGAACGGCATGTAATGCTCACTTGAAAATCAACACTGCTAAGTTGTACTACAGGAAACGTATTTCTAATTAATAGGTAATATTTACTACGAAACACATTAATTTAAAACAGCATTTTACAGAAATATACAATCAATGGAAAAAATTTGGGTAAAATATATGTCTGATTATTTTTGATCATTCATTTTTCACCGATTGAGAAGGAAACATAAAAAAAAATGTTTAGAATATTTATTTGTAAAAACAAGTTGGAGCAAAAAAAAAAAAAAAAAAAAGACAAACAATTGTATATTCTAAAAATTACGGAGACAATTTATTAAATCTGACACAGTATTTTGCAAACGATTTTTTAAGAATACATGCGTCTGAATATGTGTGATGGATACAATAAATTTATCGGCCTAATATAAATATGATCAAGCAAGTCTGATAAGATAAATATATGATCAATCAAGTTTTGCTATCAGTATTTTAATATAAATGAAAAAAAAAATTACACTTAAAAAAAAGTAAATATTATATAAATTTTGTTTAGTATCTTTAGAGATTAACTATCGTTACAATTAGTTTAATTTAAGGCTTCAGCCATTAAAAATGCCGGAAGCCTTAAATAAAGTTAATGTCTTGAAATTATTAGTTAACTTCTCAAGTTTACAGTAATATTCATAAATATTTCTTAAATATTTCAAAATTATCAGATTTATCGTTAAAAATTGGAAAATAAGCTCAAGTATAGTTATAAAAAGAAATGTAACATTTTCCATACTTTTTATATAAATATTGATTCATACCTAAAATCTGTAAATTTTTATTTGAAAAAAAATTAATTTCATTGAGTAGGAAATAACCTCATATTTCATAATTGGCAAAATATCAGTACAAAGGAACAAGTAGATTTTGAGGAAAAAAATCCATTTTTAAGAAAAGCGAAAATAAAGATATCTTTATTAAAGATTTGCAAATTAATATATTTTAATTAGAACCAGGGCTATGTTATTATGATTAACCCCTCGATTGATCTCTAACCTTGCAATATAATTATTAAAAAGATCATAATCACATTTTAAACGGTTATGCTAAATAAACAGAAAGTAAAAATAAGTAGTTTCACATTGTTTTAAATACAAATTTTGTTATCATTAATTAAATATATAAATCTACATCTGAAGGAATTGTATTTTGCTTCTAGTAAAATCCACATTACATCCAGGAATGCTGGATGGATGTTTAGATAGGTGCTTTATATTACAAAACAGAATCTGGTGAGGAAATATGAGTAAAACACTCTATTTAATATTATAAATAACTGCAACTAGTCAACTGAAATGTTTACTTGTTGTAATATCTTAGATATTTTGATATATGTTTTCGGTATATTTGTTATAAGAAACAAAAATAAATTTTCTAAATCATATTTCTTGACACACACATATAACATGATTGAGGTTAGACACGGTTAAAATAGTAGATTCAATGATTGCTTATTAACTCCACACTTAGAAGCAGTATTGGGGATAGACTTCGAACAGATTTACGTGTATCAGCTCTGTTACACGACGCGTCATCAGGGCTCGAACCCACGACAACAACGCTGATCAAGGGTCCGCAATATTGGCCACTAGGCAACCGGGGCTCGAGAAAACACGAATCATTGCATAAAAATCGAAATAAATGTCTTTGTTTCTGTTTATCATTCTTTTAGATTATCTTTTTCTATAACAGTTTTCAATTTTCAATTACTCGAATGCTTAATGTTTCCTTTTTTTTTTCTTCTAATTTTACGTAAAAATGAGGGGAAATAATTTGGTTTCAGTTTTTTAAATTTTTCTTTAATTTGGAGAATAATCTCATAACAAATTTAGATAAATGTGGAAAAAATTAGAGTTACATAGGTCTTCAGACATATTTTATAGATATTTTTAGCATATGTCAGACAGAAGGGGCTTATTATATTTGATTGATAGAAGTAGAAGGAAAAAAATTGTATTGAAAAATGCGTTAGCTCAATTTAGAATCCTCCTTTTTATTACCTTAGCAAACTTTGGGTGTCCCGTTTTTTTTAGAATAAAATTGTGAACTTGATTTATTTGCTTCGTATACTTGTGACGTTGAGCTATTACTAGTTTTCTCTTCACTAACCTTGGGGACCTTTTGTAATTTGAATTGCATAAAATTCCAACTCCTTACCAATGAAATTAAACGTGATTAAGTAAATTATATGAAAATACGAAGCGTAATGAATTGAATTAGAGACAATGATATGTAAGCGAAATAGAACTGAAAAGAATAAGAAGGAGAGACAAATGTTAACGACCGGCTGATGGATGTTAGTAAATTAGAAGGAATCATTGCAATTAATCGTTTGCAATAAAATTGATTAGAAATGACTACCGGATAAAGTAAAAGAAGTCAAATCTTCTGTATTCAAAAAGACTTCATCGTTTAATTATAATATAGGATTTAAATGAGCTAAGTGACTCGAGAGAGAGGGGTCTTAAGCGTTCTGTGAAGATAGTTAATAAACTTTGTTGTCTTGTCCCTGATGTCTCTTCTAATGAATTTGTGACCTTATTACCTATTTAGCAAAGCTTTATAATGTCTGCAGAGTTAAACAATTGAGATGGGGTCGCTACATACTGTCTAGCGTTTTCATAAAAAAATTTTTAAAAATTATTCTTAGTCTGCTATTTTCATGTCGCGAGATTTAATCTAATTTAGTAATTTGAACTAAAATGAGATATTATTGAGAGAGTGAGACTTATTCAGGTTTTAACCTCAATAGATTCATATTAGAATTCATGTCTAGTAACACAGTTGTAATCTATCTCTGGCTCTCACTGAAAAATAAGTAAATAAATAAGGGCCGGTCATTTACCTAGCTTCCAAAAAAAAAAAAAAAAAAAAAAAAACCACCCGAATTCCAATGAAACGGTAATGTAACGAATCCATGGAAATGATTATTTATTTATCATTCTGAAACACTTAGATACGTGGGAGAACTAGATAACAAGTGGGAAAAAAATGTTTAAAGCTTGTCTAAACGGAAATAAAAAATCACGCGATCCGTTTGTCACGTTTGCTGAGACTCTGCCATTTCTCTAGATTTGGGTTAATGGAAATGAAGGTTTCACAGTGTCATAGAGTTTTACATTAATGATGCTTCGTTTAGACTGATTGGTAATTTAACGCAGAAAAAAAAATTCATTTTATAAATAAAACAGTAATATAACGTTTAAATCGATATTTGGGGAATAGCATAGAAATGAAAATATAATCCAATTAAGAATGAAAAAAAAATATTAAAATCGGTAATAGATTGGAAAAACTTTAAAAATAAAACTAAATGTAAATATTCCCATTTCACTGTGAAAAAAAACTCCTTGCTATATTTTTCTGCAACATTTACACAAAAAATATTTATTGGTAGAAATTTCTGTAAAAAATGTCCGTAGTTATGATATTATGGCGTAATAATCTGATATAAAGTTTGCTTTTAGTACTGATGAATAAGTTATTTATTTTTCTTTTATCAGCGTAATATAAGTTTTTTCAAAAATTAGATTCAGAACAGTTAAATAAATAACTCACCATTAGAGTAAATAATTAACAAAAAATGGATCCGATTAAATTGAAGCTATTTTTTAGATTAAAATATTTTTAATTGAATAAGGTCTTCTATATGAAATAAAAAATTTAAAAATTTGAATTAGTTTTGCTTACTTCATTTCAATACATACTAATGATTTTCTTTCTTTTTTTATCTTAAGTTCTCGAAAAAGTAGCATTATTTAAAATGTGTATTAACTAGTGTAAGATAAGCGTACTTCCGAGCTCCAGGCTCAATTGTAATTCCAGAAGCAATTATAATCAAGAAAAGAAAACACTTTCTTCAAAATTCTAATACATTTTTATTTTCACAAGCAAAACATTCTTAAGTACAAAAATGTTGCCAGAGCTAACAACGAAAAGAGTAGAAACAGGCCATAAAAATGAATTATTGAATTATATACTAAAATAAGAGCAAACGATAAATCATTAAAGTGGACGCTGATATTCTGTTTGGATATTAAAATGAAAGCAAAATAAATAATATTAAATTAAATATATACCCAAGTAATGTAAATGTACCTTAAGGAAACTAAATGTAATTGTTATTAACATAATGTATTGTAATGTCAATTTTTTGATTCTAATAGCATGCACCTTTCATTTTATGGCCGAGCATTTTTGTTGATGCATTTTTCTTAAGACAATTGGATGTTAATAACATGATCTTTACAACTTTCATTCAAAAAAGTAGTTTTTCACGACAGATTAATTTGGAAGACTCTTGTGGAAGTTCTTTTCAACATCGACAGCAGAAGTCAAAATGCTTTAATAACTAACCTGAGGGAGAATATCTTTCTTGTTAAAGGCACTGCGAAATTGGAACCGACGAGTGTTCTCTTGATCAACAGATCGAAGGCTCGAATCAAAAGTCAACAGATTTCCTACTTCTCGGGATAGAAAACGCATCCCCAAGGTGGAGGAGCGAAACTCAGTTACTAATAGGAAACTTGATAATACTTTTGTAGCGTAAATCAGTTAAAAGTTATATTAAAATTATTGAAAAGCATCCCATGATTTAGCTTTGGTAACGCTAATGTTCATTATTATCATATTTTAATACCAACGTTGATTGAATATTGTAATCGTAGCTGATGAATAGTGATTTGGACTTGCAAACCCAAATAAATGACGCATTGCTGAGGCAAACACAAGTTAGTAAGTCGAAGTTCAAAGTCCTCTAACTGGATGTAAAGAGTAAAGTATCAAATCATGAGAACTATCTCGTCATCTGTGACTTTTATTTCATCTCGTTTTTAAAGTAGATAATAAAATGGTAAATTAAACACACACACATACATATATATTTCAGGAATTTAGTAGAATTTCCGATGTTAAAAAATTCTTTATTTGTTCATGATCAAAATCAGGGATCTGAAAATCGCAAATCTATAACCAAGTAGTGCAAACCCGCGCCACAGACACACGAATTTGGGGTCTGATTGTACAGTTCTATTGAAATTATTGCTAATAATTTAGCATTCTTTGCTTAGGTTTCTGATCGAGGGTAACGCATGAAATTGTTCGGATTACGATAAAAAAAAAGAATTGAATTGGAATATATATATATATATATATATATATATATATATATATATATATATATATATATCTTAAATTAAAATTCAAACAGTAAAAGTGAGTAACAACTAACATTTAAATGATGGAATGAAGTGGCGAATTGTGGGTAGGCTAGAAGCAGGCCAGTATCAAATCCAGATTTGCAGAGAATTCTATTTAACGCCCAACGTCGTGTACAACTTATGGAAACAGCTTAAGGATACCGGATCCGTCGTGAGAGAGAGACTGAACAAGGTCAACCAAGAGCTTTGACGGCCAGAGAAGATCACCATTTGTCCATTACAACGAGGCGTAACAGTGATGCTACAGCTTCTCAGGTCTTTCATAAGTTGTATGTAGCCACAATAACCCGAGTTTTAAGGGTGACTGTTTCTAGAAGACTTCATGAAAGAGTGCTGTTTGCAAGCAGACCTGTTGTTTGCGTCCTGCGAACAGGAGAGTCCACTTAAAATGATGCAGAGATCATACAAATTATAGCACGAATCAATGGGTGACAGCTCTCTTTCTCTGATGAGTCCCAGTTCTTCCTAACTAGGAATTTTTGCCGTACTTTCATATGGAGAGAACCAGGGACCCACTACCTGAACTCCAATGTCTATGAAATTGACCATTATGGCAATGGAGTCTTGATGGTTTGGGAAGGCATCATGTTGTATGGTCTCACACACCTCCATGTCTTTGAAAGAGACAGTGCGAGGTATATGGAAGAGGTCTTGGAGACCTATATCCACCTTTTCAGGGGTCCAATTAGTCCAGATTTACTTTTAATGGACGACAATGCGAGATCACATAGAGTTCAGTTGGTCAATGAATTTCTGGAAAGTGATATAATTCGCAAGATGTATATATTCGTCAACCAGATCTCCAGATTTCAATCCTATAGAACACCTGGGATGCTTTGGGGAGAGTAATAGTAATTCGCAAGCCTCTTTCGAGAATCATCCAAGACCTGAAAACAGAGTTGCTGAACCAGTGGAACCAATTGCCGTAGGAACTCATAAACTCTCTTATTTTTTAGCATAAAATTACGGTGTGAGGTCTGTATATCTGTAAAAGGGGACCATACCCCCTATCAACCCATTTTTTTGTTCTATTCTGCAACTGCTGTTTCATACTTTGCCACTCCAATGAGAGTTATTTTTTTGTATTATATCAACCCTATGTACAAGCCAAATTTCATTAAAATCTGTCCAGTAGTTCAGCAGGTAATCAACCAAATCGAAAAATTCTCTTAATTTTGAACACCAGTGTATATATATATATATACAACACTTAGCAAAAACATCGTAAATCAGAAGCCCCACACTATTGTGTCATGATTTTTAATTTTTTTTTTCAAATTCTCATTAGTAATTTCTCAACAATAATTAGAATAGTTTGAATTTTTTTGAAGAATTCAATTGGAATTTTGGGCATTTGTTGCTATAAATGGAAATACAGTTAGAAAAATACCAGCGTTTATCTTTGTATCTAATTAATTGTTTTTTTTAATACGTTGTCATTTTCCCATTAATTAATTTTGACGCATTGGTGAAGATTATAAAACTTCTCGGTTTTAACGCGACATCCAATTTTCTTCCTTTTATTTCACTTTTCATAATTTATTCTTAGCAGTGAATTCTTTAAAAACTAAAGAATCCATAAAATATGACGGATGATGGTTACAACTAGCTCTTAACTTTTTTTATCTGAATATTTCACTCTGAAAGAACTTGAGTAAATATTTGTGATAATGATTCTATGAACTATAAAAGATAATTACAAGAACAATTTGTTTTCTATTTAACTAGTTAAAAACAAAAACAAAAAATGCGTAGAAAATTAACTTAATAATCTAATAACCATTAAGGCTACCGTCTACCGACCATTTTGATTTTGTGAACATAATGTGAATCATATGTAATTACTTCTACCGTCCTTAAATCTTTACTATTTTATCTATTTTGAAAAGCATCCAAAGGAGCAAAAAATAATGAAGGATTTGGTGGAGTTACATTTTCTCCCTGATTTTTGAAAATATTTCAGAATAATTTTTAAAACCCTGAGTAGCCACAAATGAATAATTAAAATAGCGATAGAAATATGTTTGAAAATCGAAGGAAAAATGTAATTCTGCAGAAATCTTTAAATTTTTTTTCTCTTTTGAATGCACTTTTTGGCATTCAAACAGATAAAACAGTAAAGATTTGAATACGGTAGTAGAAAATCTATGGAATTGACAATACATTCACGAAATCAAAACGACTGGTTGACAATAGCCTTAACTATCTGACTGCTAATCGGCGATTTCCACGTGTATCTAAAATGGATTTTTCGAAACATGTTTGTTCATATGACTTTAATCAATATTAAAAAAAAAAATTCTAAACTAAATCAAGCTACTCATGAAAAACCTAAACATATGAAGATTAAAAATATTTAATTAAAAATTGCGCAATTTTTGGACCGAGTATGTTAAAAAAATTGAACAGTTAGAGAATTAAATGCCAATTATTCTAAGATTAAATATTGTCAATGAAAAACTTTATAAATTACTTTTGTTTATATAAACGGTATTTTATCATAAATGTTTAAATGTATGTAACGTGAAATTGCTTGTACCGTTTAATGATCGTTTAACTAAATGCAACGAGCTGTAAAGAAAAATTCATACTCCTATTACAATGTTAAATATTACTTTTCAACATCTTTTAAACATTTTTATATATATTTTGAACAACTCCTAAGAATTTTAAGGAAATATTTCCTTTTCCTGAAAATAGTTAAGTATTCATTAAATTATTTTCAAGCATACCATACCGTGTATTTTTTAACATAACTTCTTTCATTACAACATTTTGAAAATTGAAGCAAAGTTGTACACACAATAAAATTTTTGAATGATTCAAATTCATTTCGTGTTCAAATAATATCATAATTTTAAAAATAAATTTAATTTCTTTCAGTATTAGTCTTTGAAATTTGTATTCAGGAATTAAGACATATTTAAAGCGAGACACACCGTATATTTATGCATTTCAATACATTTTGAATCAAATTACAAGCATTGAAGTATTAAACTTAATCGAAAATTATGTTTTGATTAAATTTCGTAATTAGAAAGTAACCGAATTTATTCGAAATTTTCAAGAAGATATTAGAGAATGATCACATTTAACTCGAAATACTAAGACGAATAAGAGGCAGAAACAAAAATTAAAAGTACAATAAAGCAATAGCTTTATTGCTTTGCTTTGATAGAATATAAAAGATTTTATTATCTACACTTTTTATTATTAGAAATATTTTCTTAACGATTACGGTGGGAGGAATTAGTGGTTTCTTTCAAAAACAAAAATTCAAAAATAATTAACAGGAAGAAAATCTCATGAACTCCAAAAACTATTTTGCAAAGGAAATATTTAGCCACTATTAAATTATTAAATTAAATATTAGAATTAATGTTGAAGCAGACAATAATATTCTTTTCAGGTGTTAAAATTAAAGCAAATGATAAATTATTAAGTTGAATCTATTTTAAACTAAATGTAATTATTACTGCCGTAAAATGAAAATAAAAAATAAACCATTACGTATTAATCTATTCTTAACCCTAATACTTCTATGAGGCGACAACAATTCAAAAAGAAAATATTGTGGATCAGTTGCAAGAAATCCCACTAAACAAGTCAGGTGCATTTTACACTTTAATTTGAAAAGTGGTCAAGGACGTCATTTTGTTTTTGTACAAAATCAAAGCCCCTTCGGTGGCTAACAACAAGATAGATTTGGGAAAACCACAAAATTGCTGATTTACTTAAAGACATAAAAAGTATGAAAGTGTTTCTTATTGAGTATTTTAATCTTGTATGAAAAGAGAGAGAGAGAGAGAGAGTGTGCAAGTAAACCTATCAATGTCATGTTGGAAAGATAAAGTTACACGATAACTTATTGGAAATAAACAATGAATTCCATTCATGATGATCACATTACAGAAGACGTCACGAGTGTTTCGATGAAGTTGTAACACCAGTTGGATATTAATAGCATCATTTTCCATTATGATTTTTTAACTCGCTAAATTACACACTCAAATGAAGAGAAAGACAGATAAAAAAAGGTTAGTTTATCATTGTTCAAATTATGAATTCTTGAAATTCTAATGATTAACTATACTATTATCTCACTTTCTACTATGCCTTAGCATGCCTAAATTATCAATTGCCAAAATAAATAATTTTATTTATTTCCAATCCATTCGTGTAGATTAATGGGAATTAAGGGTTAGATTCTCGACACCCTTTACCTAACACTTCTAAGACTCCTCTGTTCGATCACGTACTGCTGGTTCAGACGACACACTTTGATTCACTATCGTAAACCAATTAACTTTCAAATTCATTGTTAAATTTTTCGTCACTTACATATACTGATCAAACATATTCATTTACTCTTCATAATTTCAATCTAAATACCCCGAATTATATTTAATTTTATTTGGTGAATTTCCATTTTAGACAATTCAAATAGAAAAGTTCCAAAATTTATTCAAGGAAAAATTGCATTATAGATCAATGGTATAATGTTAAAGCTGATATATCTGTCGCATTTGAGGTTTTTACTCGTAAATTTCATTTAAAATTTCAGACATAGAAGTTATATAATTGTGTTAGTATTCTCAACTTTGCCGGAGCTCAGTTGGGGCACGCGTGTCATTCGATGTATAGCTTGGGCAATATAAAATTTTACACTGTGTAGTCAGACTTTCCTATTTATTTGTTATATGATTCGAAGGCTTATGTGTTGACATTTCTAATCACTAGATGGAAATAGTACACAAAAAAAGTGCAATTTTTAAGTGAGTGGTTCTATAGTCCATTTGTTTACTTATTTTTGTAAAAATTCGTACACAGTATTTGTTGACTTTTTCCAAGATTGCTTATTGTTATGGTTTACTCGCAGACTGATGATTTTGATATGAGTAAATTTTATTAGGATGATAAAGAAGACGAATATACTTTAGATATTTCAGATTTCTATTCGTCTGATTTTGATATTTGTTCTAAAACAGACTGTGATTCGGACTCAGAAGTCTGATTCTAGAACATGTAACTATAAACGTGTAGATAGAAAAAATAGAGCTAATTTATAGATAAAACCACGTCTTACCATACTTCTAAACACGGGGGTTATTCAAAATGATTCAACCGATTTCAAAGCTCCATATTTTCAGGAATAAACGACACAGAATGATAAGCAATACATGAATATAAAAGAAAAATGTAGAAATTTTACATTGTAAAAAATAGATGATCTTCGTATGTTCATCGGAAGGCTACTTCATGAGAGCTGTTTTAGAAGCTTTCACGGAGATATCTCGCAGTTGTAGTTATCAGTCACAGTGAACCAATTGACTTGATGTCGCACAGCTGTTCACCTAATTCATTTTATATGGCTCCAAGCCATTTTTTCCTTTGGAGGTTTGTAAAAGAAAAAGTGTATGCTCCACCATTATCCACAAATATGTATAAACTTAAACAACGGATTTCTGCTCTTGTCTATTCAATTACCACTGACACTACAAAGTGTTTCGCAGGAATTTACTTACAGTTGTGACATTATACGTTTAAGAAGGAAGTTATATCGAACACTTGAAAAATACTTCCACAATTTTCCATTGTATTCATGTATTATTTATTCTGTGTAGTTTATTATTGAAAATATGGAATTTTGAAATCTGATGAATCATTTGAATATCCCTGTTTTTTTTTATAGAATACATAATAATTAATACTTTCGTAAAACTGATGATTACATCAAGGAAAAAAGGGTGTGAAAACCTGGTTGCTAAATGGTCATTGACGTGTGGTCATGTGTACAATGCATATTTTCTATTCCAAAACTTAAGCTGCGAATCCTTTTATTAAATGAAGTAAATAGATAAAAAGGATAAAAATTAATTTTTGAAATAGCAACAACATTTTTTAACGAAACGAGTAATAACACAGAGAAGTTTTTAAATGTATAATGATGTTCATCAATTTGATCATTCATTACAACTAAAACCTGGCATTGAAATGCAAGTACAAAATATAAAGTACATGAATGAAAATAAAATGTTGTGACAGTTTCGATTAATTTTAAAGGAATTTTTCATAGAAGTATGTATTTATTTAAAAAAAATACTTGTTATTCAAAGTATTGTTCCTCGTTGTCTACTACTTTTTTCCATCTTTCTGACAAAAGGTGGATTCCCAGACAAAAAAAATTTCTTGTCTTTGATGCAATCTATGAATCTACCTATTTTTGATATTTTCCACAAAGGCCTTGGATCTTCTCTTGAAACAAATAATAATCAGAAGGAGAAATGTCTGACGTATGAGGTGGGTGGGGTAAAACATCCTAGTGAAATATTTCCATTTAGTTTTACTAGTTTTAAACATGTTCCCTAACGTTGTCTTGCTGAAAAATAACTTTTCTCGTGTCTTCCAGCACATTTTGGTTGATTTAATGTTAAAAAAAATTGACAGTTAATGAACCTGTTAATACTTGGATCGTTTGATACGGGTCTTCATCGAGTACTACTTTTAATTTTTTTCTTCAAACATCTTCGGTTGGCTAGAACGCTCTTCGTCTTCAGAGTCAAAATCACCATTTTGTAACTGTCGGACCCAATGTTCATAATAAGTTGAAATTGATGAAGCATGTTCATCATAACCTTCAGACAGCACAAACGAAGATTTTCAGCTACCAATTTTTTCAATTGGAAAAAAAAAGTAACTCACATTCATGCAAATTTCGTTTCGTTTGTACAAAACTTGACATTTCAAAGCTCGAAAGTATTATGATGTTAACACTTCTTAAAGGAATGTTACACACTGACAATATTAACAAAATGGTAGTGCTTTACCATTGAGTTTTGCAGCCCTTTATTACTATTATTTTAATAGTGTTTATCGAACACAATTAATACTATCTGTTATAGATTTTTTGAAATTAATTGAATCACCAAATACAATAATTTTTAAATATATAATTTATTACAACAGTTTTAATACAAATTGATACATTTGAATATATTGTCAAATATTACTGTTATAGACAGAACTTTTATTAAGTTTTAGTAATACAATTTTTTTCGAGTTGATTTACGGCTTTCGGAAGAATTGTTTAAGAAAACATTTTTTTTGAGCCTGATATCTTTGATTTTACAACTTTTTTTTTTTTAAATTGGTGCATCGTAAGGTACGGAAAATTCGCTAAGACAAAAAAAAAAGCAATTTCTTGAACGGGATACATGAGGAAATTTAGAAAATATATATATGACCTCCAATAAAAAAAAATCTCTTCAAATCACAATACGTGAAATATTTACAAAATAAATCTGTTAACGAAGACGAAAGTATATTAGAAGACTGTGTAACGATGGGTTTTTCACATTTTTTAATTAATTAATTGGGGACTCTTTATAATTCAAAATTACCAAAAATAAAGCCTCAACCCAACCAAATGAAATGTACTTGCGTAAATTAGTTTGAGTTAAGAAGTGTAACGGAGAGATGTCAGAAAACGGATATTTAAGTGATGTTGAATTTAATAGAAATAATAGCAGGAACGTTAAGGAACTGAATTGTGCGGGGAATTTATTTTAAACATAATTGGACACTGTAAGATTTAAGATCCGACTCTGCTTGGCTAAGGCTACAGATACTTTGGATTAATGCTTCGTCTCGGACCCGAATATCTGAGTAAGCTTGATGCTTTATATTTTAATAACACTTGTTGGTAAACGATTTGAAGAATCATGCAGTGGTAGTGAGCACTACTCTTAAATAGCATGAATAAATAAGGGCTTTGAAGAATGCTACATTAACTATTTTATTTTAATGTATTTGTGCTTAGACTTTAAAATGTAATTTGAGATGATAGAAGAGAGTAGAAAAGGGAACACACACAGCTCATTTAAATTGAATCAATCCAAAATATAGTAACTTCTTTCCTTTTAATCAATATTTTAACAAAAATAAAATAATTGCCACTAAACTGTAAATTTTTTTATGAATATTTTTGGAGATGTTTACTTTAGAATGGTAATCGGCTTAGTGTTAGTAAATTAGATATTGTACTATTTATTTATCCACTGTAAATAAGTTTTGACAAAGTGAAGCATTGCGCGTAATATTTGCTTATAAAAAAAACCAGATGTGAAGATTGTTTATTATTTTAGAGAGTCAAATAAAGTTTCCATTATTTAGAAATTATCTGTATAATTTATTTTAAAAAAATCAGACTAAATCATGGAAATCAAACTAATTATGTACAGACTTGTCATTCATAGTATTAGTCTAGCAATAGCGACTATCGACATATAAAAAGAATAAATGGTATTATCGTATATTCAAAAATATAAACCCGTAACACATCAAAATTTAAAGTAGTAACGCATTACAGAGTCACCAGTTTGGGACATCTTATTTTGGGTCTCCATTGAACTTTGCATTCATCAATTCTTTTTTAATTGCAAATCATTACATCAATTTTCAAATGATAACCACCGTGTTCAGCCGTCACGATAGGTGGCACTACTAGCGATGCGAGTGCTTCTCCAAAATATGCATGAATGTGCAGTTGGAAAAAAGAACAAATTCTATAAGTATGTATAAGACGAATTAAAGTCAGATAGCAATTCGAGCAGTATTTGAGCAATCTAACTGCAGAGCGCAAAAATAAATAAATAAAATAAACATCGATCTCACTTAATATAATAATGTAGTATTTTTTCCACCATTGAATGGAAAAAATAATAATCAGGGAATATTTATATCTTCATTTCACTCACCACCAGCAAACTATATTTTTAAAATCTTATCCTTTTCCCCAATCACATTTTCATATGCAAAAAGTATTTAATCGAAACTGAAGCTGGAGCAAAATAAAACTCTGTACTTCCTAGTCAGATTGAGTTATTCTAATTTTGCACGATTGAGAAATTTTTCGGTTGAACACAACTTTTATTACATAAAGAACATGGAGTATATATTGATGAAAACGTTAGAAAATTAATGTTTCAAAGCATTATATATTACGTGGTTATTTATAAAGCACGAAAATATTCTTCTCATCAAATTAAACAAGAAAAATATTTTAAAAAAAATTGAAGAAATCTATTGCAAATTTTATAAAACGAAGCCGAAACCCACAGTATAAACTTGCTGCTAAATTTAATCTTAATATTGATTTTAAGCACAGCCACAGAGACTCATAAATGGAAGTCGTGGACTTCTCAGGAAACCATAAGGGAACCATTTTAATGAATTATAGTTACGCATTTAACAACTTTTCTGCATAAGTAACACAAAATGTTGAGTTACATAATACCTTATATAAGTCACGTATAAGTGAAAGCTGCATAGTTGAAAATAGCCGCAGAGAGTAGACCTTTGGGGACTATTAGAGGCAACAGAGACATTCCAGGGTGTGATCAAGAAGTCGAGTCACGTTCTCGTCATTCACATATACAGCATTTAGAGGAGCGCCCTTAAAATCTGTATAAGATTTTGCCATTAATGACTTTGCTTTCATGCATTAATTTAATAAATAAACAGTAGAACGATGAGTTTCTGGTATAATGATTTATCTTAGTCCCCACCGAAATTTGTAATCTTTTGTGTAAGTTCACAAAAATAAAAGATACTGTTTGAATTTGTAAGAGTTTAACTTTTAATAAAACTTCGAAGTAACAGAATATGAGTAAGTGATACAATAGAATAAAACAATAGTAGTAAATGTTAACACTAGGTTTGGTTTCTCGCATCTGATTGAGAAAATGAACTGAATATTTCTTGGATTCCACTATTTTTCATATCAATAATTTAATTCGTCTTATTTTTAAGCAGATTATATTACATCACTAAGCTATATTTTTGAACAAATTATTGATATTATAATACTTTATGCAAGGGATTATTAATGATTGTTCTTTTTTTTACTGTACACTATTGCTTTAACATGATATATACAAGTTTTTGTGTAAAACTTTGTGACAACAACGGTGGTGAGATAAAAGGATTTGAATCCTAATCCAACTTGGCGACAAATAATTTTTTTTGTTAGCGATAAATGGCCTATAAGTGGTAACTTTCAGTCCTTCCAAATAAATCAAAAGTTTTAAAATCGTAAATTTTTATTCTGGTAACCCTACGATGAAACCGATCCCTTTCCTTGCATCAGCTTTTTCACATTGTATTTAACCCTTCATCGAACGTTTGACTGAAGACTTGAAGACTTGATATTTTTTTGATAATCGTGGTTGGGAGTCAAGAATCCATTACAGAATCACATTGCCTAGGAGGAATGTTCATTTCATCGTTACCTTGAAGGTTCGAATGGTGTTATCAAAAGCAGGAAAAATCAGCATAAAAAGAGAATTATTCCTGGTTTGAGAACAATGAATATCGCGTGAGAAAATTCCGAAATTCTTTCTACAGCTCTGTACTTTACGGCACTAGATAACATGAATTTTGTTTAACACATTTAAAAACTCATTTACCTTAAAATAACGATGAGAAGGAATAATGAATGGCAGTGGCTGCCATACGACGTTTGTTTTGATACGACTCAGACATATCAAAACATATCTCAAAAAAAGTATTTAAAAGCATTTTTTATCCTATCATCAGAAAATTAATTAATTCGAATATATAAATGATTATGGGGAAATGTGATACAGTAAATAAATCTTTATTCAAGGTTACACATCTATGAAAAGGTGTGAAAGTGTTTTTATATGAACATATATGTT
The DNA here is from genome assembly GCA_019974015.1 of Nephila pilipes. Taxonomy (NCBI): domain Eukaryota; kingdom Metazoa; phylum Arthropoda; class Arachnida; order Araneae; family Nephilidae; genus Nephila; species Nephila pilipes. The sequence continues at coordinate 4,952 of BMAW01001903.1, read as the reverse complement.
TAAACAAATTATAATTTATTCATTTATAAATTCATTAAATTGAGGTCGCATTAAATGAAAATAATAGCGTTTGCTTCTTTTCGTTTTGTGTTATGCATCTAATTATATTTTAATAATATAGTATGAAGTTGTTTACATGAAATTAAAAAAAAATATTTTTGTTCTTAAAAAAGTTTCGGAACGTAATCTCCTTTTTGTAAAGGCTCTGATCACATATAACATGGTTTCACACATCACGGCATTTTCTAGATACCTGTCTGTCGTTTTATAGGAGGGTTACCAGTAATAACATCATTAGCTATTTAAAGACGTACTTAATTGAAATTATTATAAGACTAAACATTTAATATTCATACACTTACTTAAGCTAATATCTAAAAATTCTAATAGAATCCATCTGTTTCAGTAAAATCTGATATAATATTAGTAAACTCAAGAACTATATAATGACAATGTGATAGAAATTGTAATATTTCGTGAAGATCATTTGTCTTTCCAAAATCTGACCAGGTTGCTAACATATCTGTGAAAAAAATCATCAGTTGATGTGATAATTTAGCTATATATATATTATTTTTACCACGTAATTCTTAAAATATGTATCTAATAATCAAACTTTATTCTATTCCTTAGAGTTTTAGAACTAATTAGTACAATTGTAAGATGAGGTGCAGTTCTATGTTTTGTCCCGAGATCTCATTTGGTTATATAAATAGGGTTATGGTAATGCCAATACACAAAAGATAGGTAATTTTTAAGTATTTATTATAAAGCCTTTTTTATATTTTAAGACGTATTTAGTAGTTTTTATTTGATTCACACTTATTTACTCATATGAATAATGAATTTTTATTTGGAATTCGTATTTTTAGGGCAGTGAGATTAAATTGATTTCATTAAATTATTGGCAGAGATAATTCTAGGAAATATAATTCTTTTTGAAATATGATGGTTAATTAGTTTCGTTTCAATTTTCTAGTCAGCAATACAACAATTTTCGTGTTTGTGAATAAACAACAACAATTTATTACTTTCATAAATCTTCTCTGAAATTCCTTTCATTAGAATGCTCACGAGCAATACAAGCAAACAATCGGATAGTTAATTCAATATGTATCTTTTGAAGTATCTGTACAATTAATGACTCTAGAGATATTGACATTGTAAAAAACATGTCTGTGAACCATTACGATGGCTTAGAAGATATTAAATGCTTGGAATGAGAAACAGATACAAGACACTAAAAATGCCAAATTTGAGGGAAAAAACTAATTGAATAATATTATGAATAGTAATATATAATTGGCATCAGAATTTTTTTTAAATGAGAAAATTAAGGATTTTTCAACGGCTCATCATTTGCAAATTATGTTCAACTTCCTCACAGTTAAATTTTTTGACGTTTATTCATGATTTAAAAATGCTTTTTACTACGTAAAATTTATTTGAAAACCACAAAATCTTAAAAATTTCATCTTTCACTGCATAATAAAAAAATTACGGGTGTGTTTTTATAGTAATGATTTAATTCAAACACAGATACACCAAATTTCTTATGGTCTTATGAAATAATCATTATGTAATACCTGTTAAATATTATCTTTGCTCGCCATGAATAATCTTAATTAGAAAAAATAACGAATAGTCTAATGAAGAAAGAGACTTCATTAAGGATACCAAATAATTTATTATTATGCACTTTCTTGAATGTTGAACTTCAGTAGTTTATGTTGTTTTACATGTAGTAAAACTCCTTAAGCGCATTTGAAATAACGTTGAGGATATCAAGTTATATATCAACTGGAATCGAGGGTTCAATCCTCGTAACCTCTTTCGACATTTTTTAGGATTCCTCTGACAACTTCTTTGATTAAGAACAATGGGACTCGACTCTCACTTTACTATTCGCGATTTTCTATTTGCGATTTTCTCTTCACCGACCTTGGGGACATTATAGTAGATTGAATTGCACAAAGTTATAGTTTCTTCTCAACCCTAAACGAAACGTGATTCGGTAAATTATATGAAGATAGAAATGAAGTGAATTAGAAATAGTGATATATAAATAAAAGGAAAATAAAGGAGATAGAGGATAACTACTCATGCAGTTAGATAGTTGTGAATTGGATTGGGGCACCTAAATTAGCTCTTTTTGGATTGAAACGAATTCTTGTTAAAGTGATAAGAATCGGCTGTTAGGGAGAAATGTTTGAATCGGAATGAGTGATTAGGTAAGCTCCGATTTCATTATTAGAGAATAATCTGCAGTTGACGAATGACTTGGGATTCGAGAGAGAGAGAGAGAAAGAGTTACCATGTATATACCTCAGTGATTATTAATAAAGTACTTTATCCTTTTCTTGCATATCTTCAATTGGAGTTCCAATAATTATTGTCTAGTGTATTATATTTAAAGGTAGCATTAGAATTATAAATGACGAAGAACGGACGTTACAACTTTGATCCACTGTCCCTTTCACTAGTTCCACTAGTTCCGCCGAATTAACTTTCGTTTTTCTAATTATGTAATACTCATTTTATCACTGTTTATAAATTTAATTTAGCTAATCTATTCACTTCAAAATTTCAATCCAACCAGTATAAGTTTTATTTCATTTTAAACATTTTTGACAGAAAAATCTCCTAGGTTAGTGAAGGGAAAATCACTATTTCGGCCAGCATCCCCATTTAAATTGCTAGATGCCAGTTCAATATATATATATATATATATATATATATATATATATATATGTGAGGAGTATATATATATAGTATATATATATATATATATATGTATATATATATATATATATATATATATATATAGTTAAATAAATATATTATACATACAGATTTCAAGTACACACACACACACACACACACACACACACACACACACACACACACACACACACACACACACACACACACACACACACACACACACACACACACACACACATTATCATTTATTGACACACACACATATATATATATATATATGGTGTATGTATGTGTAGAACCCACTGCAATTTTTAACAACTCAAGAAATTTGGAATATTTTTCTAACTAAGCCTGTATGTGATACAACATATTTAAAATCGTTCTTGATGTATTTTCTAATGATTAAACAGATGTTAAACTATTCTCTCTGTATTTTATATAAAAAATTGAGATTAGAAACCTTGGCATTTTGGGTCTTATTTCTCTTTAAATTGTTCGCCATTGAATTCATTTCTTAAAAATCCTTTGGATGGACATTTATCGTTAGGAAGAACTATCATAATAAATTAATTTTTAAGTCCTTCAATATAAATAAATAAATAAAGTTTCTTTTTTGTTTTCTAACAATAATAAGTATTTAATATAAAAATTCAAAAATACGATGATTTGAAGATAAATCTCAGCACAGTAATTATTACAAACTTTCGAAATCCGTAAAGAACTCCAAGACAACCATTTCGAACACCAAGTAATACTTTTCAAAAGATACCAGCTCTTATCGTTCACCTCAGTATGATTCTTATAAGATCGATTCTATATCTTCCGAAGTGGGACCTAGTTTTCCCAGTCTGTTCAAAATTCTAATACTTTACATTAAATATTTCCGAAGACAGAAATACTTCCACTTCAGATGACTCGGATTACATGGGGTCGATACAAAACTTTCTATAATATCTATTCAATCAATTCCTGGTCTCTGTTGGTCTTTCAGGCAAACTACATTCTAATAAAGTCGTTGATGTCAAATTTGGTTTTTAATACCTCGCCAACTTAAGTCGTCATGAGCTCCTCATTTTACTAATGGCCGCTAAATGAAGGCTTGTAGGTTTAATTCTGTAAAACTTGTTTTACTGTTGATGCTTTAACTAGGCAGGAAAGAAATACACGTTCTTTCCTGCCGAGTTTCGTTCAATTATGATTGTTTCAAACAGAATTATCGCGAAATCTAATTAGTCTGATGTTACTCCTCTTTACTCTTTGTTATCAGTGCTCAACCTTCGTTTGTATTTGTGAAATTGATTTTGAATTTTTAGATTTTTCTTTGACTATTACACAACTAGAATCTTTACATTAAAAGTTTTTTTAATACAAATATAGGATGAATTCAATTTTTATCCATAATGAAATCTAAATCAATGTCCCGATGACATAATACATAACTAAAAATAAAAATAAAAATTAATAAATAAAAGGGAAATAACATTATGTTATGTTATGAAAACTTTTGAAGTTTTGAATTGATTTCAACGCATCAATTGTAACCACGCAAAGAATGACAAAATACCTCTTATTTTTTAACCATGTTGAAATGAAGAGAATGATACTCGTTCCTCACTTTAATAACTTTGGAGATAACCACGTCACAATTGAAGTTCAGTTGTATTTAGAATGCAGCAACCCATTATTCTCCATTACTTACACAAGGATAAGTTGGGTGAGAACTTGGTATTAAATTGGGTCTTATTTATTCACTTTACTAAATTAAATACTTTTATCCAATTCTCGTAATAGTGTTAAACACACACTCGTTAACTAATATATATATATATATATATATATATATATATATATATATATATATA
>BMAW01001891.1:0-16376 GCA_019974015.1 Nephila pilipes | reverse complement strand
TCAGAGAAAAAGGCAAAAGAACGGAGGATTTAATACCCTGTTGAACCCCTTGTAGCGCGAATGCACGATGCAATACGGTTGGCCGTTGAGGCATACAAAATCTGTATGATGTCTTGAGACATTTCGTTCCATATTTGCTGTAACCTTGCCTCTAGTTCGTTCAAACTCGTGGGATGCCCAACTCGCCGTCCCAAATGATCCCAGATATGCTCTATTGCAGACAAATCTGGGAATCGGGCAGGAAGGGTAATAACAGTGCGGAGACAGTCTTGTGACACCCTTGCCGTGTGAGGGCGAGCATTGTCTTGTTGAAAAATGGCTCCTGGGAGCCGTTGCATGAGAGGCAACACGTGTGATTGCAGGATGTCATGGACATACCGCTGGGCTATCATGGTGCCACGGATCAATACTAGGGGTGACCGTGTATTGTAGGCAATGGCACCCCATACCATCACACCAGCTGTGGGAGTTGTGTGTCACTGTAAAGCAAAGGCAGGATTGAGGCGTTCACCACGGGGTCTCCACACACGAACACGATTGTCATCACTGTTGAGATTGAATCTGGATTCGTCGCTAAAGACGACCTGGTTCCATTCCGCTGCAGTCCAGTTTCCTCGTCCGCTGCACCCCCCGGAACTGAGGCGTCGACGTAAAGGCGTCAAGGGCAGCACACGTAATGGGCACCGCAATCCCAAATGTCCTTCAGCCAGGCGCCTTTCGTATGGTTCGAGAAGACACAGGGACCCCTAGTGAAGGTGCTACCTGTGCCTGGATGGCGGCCTATGAAGCAATTGGCTGTAGGCGTGCATTTCTTACGATGTGACAGTCTTCTCAACGACTGGTCTGTCGAGGGCGTCCTGAGCCTGGTCTTCGTGTAAATGACATCTCTTGGATCCACTGGTCCCATCACTTCCTCACAACACAATCACAGTGGCCTAATTGACGAGCTACTCGCCTTGCTGACCACCCAGCTTCCATCATGCCGATGATTCTCCTCCTCTCAAACTGCGACAGCTGCTCATATTGTCTTCGAAAATGGCGTAATGGCATGTCTACCTCAGCTCTTCCTTTGTAAATGATTCAGCACACTCAAACAAGCTTTGGTTACCTTTTTTATACACGGAGAACGACGTTAAAGGCCTTCTACCGGCTATACGTAATGCGCAATCAGCTGCATTTCTAATCATCTTCATATCTTCCCGACATGTACCTTCATGCCAAGTTTCGTTACGATCCCGCAATTATTTCTTGGTGCACTAATTTGTTTGTCCATGAGTATATATAAAACGAGAAGAAGTTGTAAGGAGAGGAAAAAATCTATGTGTAGTCTAGGCCCAAATACTTCCTCAAAAGTTTGAATAGAATAGTTCACTTTGCTCTCCTTATTCTGTTTTCTGTAATCAAGAAGCTTTTATTCTGCAAAAGAACACTAACCTTATGACCAGAATTGCTAGATTCCCATTTAGAAGCTTAACTTCTAGACAAAGTCTTACAAATAATACCTGTATCTCATTTGTATCACATAAATGCTCGACGCCGTATAATTTGGATACAATTTTGAATATATCAGTAAGTGTTTATTCTGCCTTTGAGTCCCCTGATAACTTCTAACTACGTAAATCTAACTCAAGGATGCCATGTCGTACTTTCAAATTACATAATCACCCATAACTCGTCTAAAAGGAACACAAACAAATTAGGATTTGCAAAAGTTTAGCCTTTTTGCAAATGAATGGTATAGAAAGAGGGACTCCATTTCTCGGGGGGACCTCTTACGTGTCTTTGTTTTCAGTCATTTTCATAGACTTTCTGGACAATCTGCTATTGTCACTCTCTGGGTCAGATACAAAGCTTAGAATTGAAGTCCTATTTTTTTTCTAACATCAAAAATAGTTGACTTCCTTACGTTATGCAGTGCTCGAAACAATTTTTCGTTCACTATTATAAGTATTGAAAGCACTAAAACATAACATGATACATAAATTTCAAAGACAATTGTAATGCAACTAAAAACTTTCAGACAGAATCCTCTCTTTAAGACATCAACCAAAAAAACTAATAATTTTAAGCTGGATTGCACAAATTCCGAATGTAAAGCTTTTTCAAACGCCATCAATATTAAGTTAATATTACCGGCATATAAAGAGGTTTTGCAACTAAAACCCATTATCAGAGTACAACCTCAAACTTTTTGTAGGAAACCAAAGTTTATTGCCAAATTATCGAGGAAGGAACGTGCTCAAAGGAAATCTCTTCAAGAAATAACAAACGACCTGTCTTCATCTAAGGCTGTTGTATTATATGTGGTCAAAAAGATATGGTCATCGAGAATGTAAACATGAACTTACCGCCTCGTTCCATTCTATACGAATTGAAACGCTAAGATTGATTCTAAGATTTCTCTACAAACAGTTGGAAGAATATTTGCCCTTGACAATATATCATTTAGAGAATGGAATGGATTTTCCGAGGAATTGGATAAAAAATAAACAGCGATTCTATGATGTGATATTTACTGAGGAAAATCAATTTTCTAGAGATGGCCTAGAGAATGAGATGTCCTACAAGAAAATAAAAAGTTTAAGAGAAGTATTCCTGGTAGGAGAAAACGAACAAATCATGGCATAGGTATTCTTGTCAAACCTGGAAGGTCATCTCCTGGAAATATGTAAGTATACAGCTGAGGCGCAAGACAATTTCTTGTGGCATAAAGCCTAGTCTTGGATGAAAAACTCTTCGGTTGGTGTGTTCTTCGATAAAATTATTGCTCTGTCCCCATCGCCAATTGCATCAAGACCATCTCTGAAAATGATCATTTTACTCTGATCGTCTCACAGCGCTGACATAAAAGTGATTGAAAACTTAGGGTGGAATATCTGACATTACTTATTAACCCGTAACAGGGGAGGTGGAAAAGTAAAATATAATGGGGGACGTGCAGTTTTATAATAGGAGACTTATATTACAATATTTCTTAAAATTATTATTAATATTTCTTAAAATTATTATTAATATTTCTTAAAAATCATTTAATTAAAATATCATCGTGTTATTACATTTACAAGTTCTTTGAACTTTGAACTTTCAAAAAAAATTAGTCCTTAACATTTTAAAAAGTAAAATCAAAAATTTTCGGACTCAATTTCGCCAGAGCCTTAGAATTTTCGATGAGAATCATATGCTACGGTAGATTTTGTAAAATTAATAATAAAAACAAATATGTCATGTATTAATTATTGTGTTTTATTTATTTAATACGTAAAGCAATTTTCAATAGCAGAAAATTCAATGTAACACAATACAGAAAATTTTTGACAATACCAGAACTATCGGTACTTCATGAATTTCCCAGAAACAAAGAATTTAGTCCTCGTCTTCTGTAACACATTCATTGTATAATATCTGCATGCATTTCAAACAAGCAGATTTTTGGTAAGATAAGCATAAATGTGCTGTCTTTCTGTTCTAACTTGGAGGACACAAGCGATGTGTTTTCCTTGATTTGAACTGTGCTTTTTTCTGTGAACTGCTCCACACTCCAAGACACCGCTTCTCCCCCCCCCCCTAAAATCCATTTTATCATCAGGCGCAGTTCTCAATTTATTCTTAAATGTTTAACTCTTGTATGTAGTAATGGTAAACCAAATTTGTCCATATTACAATTATGTGTAAGAGTTCATCAGTAAAAAGTAGTTCCCGCACATTTTTTGGATTGGAATCATCAATTTTTCCTTAAGATCTCTTACTCCAAAAAGTGTTACTATGTTGCAAGATGGAGTTCAAACATTTCAATTAGGCTCAAAGGATGGCCATTTGAATCGTTTTTTAAGCAGTAGTATTTTCTTTTAGTGCATAGAAATCGTTGTCATCTGAAGAAATGCCCAAGTCTGTAGAGTGGGAACTTTTATAGACAAATTCTTCTTCACAGTCATCTCCGGTAAAATTACTTCATCTAAAATCTTATTCAGAGTAACACGGATGAGATGGATGAATCAGTTCTTCTTGGACCTAACTTCACAGCCATGTGTACTACTGCCGAAAATTGTAACCCTCTGAAACGGTCTCACAGGCCGTTCTTGAAAGATGCGATGGAATTTCAACCGGATGCACGTGCCAAAGCATTGTAAGAAGAGGGGATTATGTTCAAGGTAACAAAAAATGCCAGAGAACAAATCCATTCTATTGGACCAAGCCTGTAATGGGGTGATAGGAGGGATATATATATTGAGCTATCTGTAAGATCACACTTCCCCCGTTATGGGATAAAATGAATCATTTGATCAGAATGGAAAATTGTGACAAAATAAGATATTTAACGCTTTATAACAGGTTAATCAACAATCTGTAAAACAAATCGAAACAAATAGCAAGGTCAAAATTTGAAATTTATTTAACAGCATGAACTCAAGGGTACTACAAGAGATAGAAAATACGAAGGTCGTTCAATAACTCCTTAGAAATTCCAAGAGGGTTTGCTAGTAGAACCGAAAATTGCTTAGTTTAGTAAGCAGCAGAACTCACTGGATACCTGTCAAAGTCTCAGTCACTCGTGTTCGTGATCATGATGCCTTTCGCATCTCAAAAATTCTACGTCATAACTTTTCCAACTAATGAGACCATTTCGCTTTTTTTAGAACATATTCATCGGAAGCCCTCCCCCCCTCCAACGTTTTGATTTTTGATTGATTTCTGATGCATAATGATCAATCCCTGTCTCATCAGTGCCGACAACTCGATGCGGAAGCAATCCAATATTGATTTAGCAGCAAATGATTACCAAATCAAAACTAACTTATAAATCAATGTCAAATGTGTTTTGGTTACGTTTAATAGATGGCAGCACCCAATGGTTACTAAAGTTTACCTTAATGATGCCCTACAAATACAAGTACTTTCTAAACCACCCTCGTAAAGGGGGAGGGAACAAAATATTAAATGTAATTCAAAATACTCATCATGTAATTACATAGGCATTAAAAAAAATTTGTTTACTGTAACGTAGTGACCCAGACTTCATGAAATGTCTCGGTAGCGTGAAGGATCACATAGCTTAAGTAAAATTACCTTTTTTTATTTATAATGGTTAAATGTTACTATAAAGTTACAAGGCGTTTTCGCCATATTACTTTTAGCAAAATGTCACGAACAAAATATCACGAATAGATGAATACAAATCCAGTGAATAAGAGGTAAACACTATGAGTCCAGCAAAATAGCCTGAATAGCGAGAGTAGATGAATCACAACCTCTCTCCTCACGGGATCGCCTCCTTCTCGCTCTGGTCTCAGGATCCCCCCCTCGCTCCCCTTTCTTTGTTTTTCACCGTCTGCTTTTAATCTTCTGGGTTAGGCTGTATCGCGCCCCCTTCCATTCATTTTCATTTCCGATTGGACGGCCAATGACATTCACAGACAACCTCCGTCTTTGTCCCCAACACCATTCGTTCTTATTGGACAATATCCAGTTTGACGCAATGACATGCTGGTGCCACATGTCAAACGTCAAATGGATAGGCCTTAAATCCTCGTGTCATTCCGATGCATAGATCACAATTCTTTCTCACAAAGGCCGATCCTTCCTTCCACACTTGTGTAGAAGGGCTACTTGTTCAATGAATGCACCAAAGAAGCTGATCTCAGATGTGGCTTATTTATCACTCGCTTTGAAGAAACAAACCCTTTTATTACGTCTTTTGAGTGGGGAGTCGGGAAACAAAAACAAAAGTTCATACAGATGTCTCTGACAGGGGGTTATCTAGAAGCTACGTTACAGTTCGAAAATATTTTGCATCCCTACCTCAATGACAAATTTCAAAAGCTGAAATTCCAAATGTTAAATAATACTCGTATTCATTTTGTCTGTCACAATAGAGCAACACATTTTTTCTCCCCGGATCAGTACTCAAAGGAAGAAGAATTTAATAGCATAGCATATCAGCGCAACGCCTAAACCTACGCTGACAGTGGCAGGCACGACGAGACTAGGACTGACGACTCTACGTGATCGCTACGCGTAGTTCAACGCAAGGATACCAAAGACTTCTGGATATTCATTGCTCACGGGAAGATATAGTTTGCGGATTTCTTTTTTTCTCTCAAATACACCCAGTTCATTGACGATTTCGGATATTTGACAAGAATTCAGATATTTTCAGCCCTACGCTGTGTCTGAAAATAGAATCTGTGTGAATATATCTCGTTATGACGGGTTTCATCTTAACTAACCTCTGGGGATTTCTTTACTACGATGTTTGACATGAGGTAAAGCGAGATATTCTAAGCGCACATACCTTATTCAGTTTTGGAACCGTTTTTGGAACCCACTTGAATCGGATCCAATTGGAGACATTGGGTGAATCGTAATTTTCTTTTCCTCGGGGACTTTTTGCTAATTTAATTTGCATAAAATAACAACTCTTTGCCAACCAAAATGAATCATGCCTAAGTAAATTAGATGAAGATAAAAAAATGAAATTAATTGAATTAGGATAATGATATGTAAATGAAATAGAATTGAAAGGAAAGAGAAGGCAGATAGAAGATATCGACAGGCTGATATAAATATTAATAAATTGGATTGATTCATTGTAATAAATCATTTGGTTTGAAGCGACTCCTGATTGGAGTAATAGGAGTTGAACCTGTTATAAGCAAGAAGTATTTGAATCGGAATGAAGGATTTGGTAAGCTAATACCTTATTATTTGAATAGAAAGGGGTTAAGAAAGATTCAAGAAAGAGTGATCATGCATATTCTGTGCTGATAGATAATAAACTGTACAATGACTTGCTCTGAAGTATCTTCAATTGGAATTTCGAATTTATTGGTTGTTTAATTAAACTTTAAGATGATAATTATTTTAATAGTAAAGGAATTACATCGCAACTTAATTCAGGTCTTTTTTTTTTCCAGCTATAAACATAAGTAGAATTCTCATTCGAGGTCACACAGTACTTACACCAAATCCTCAGAAAAAGCCTCAAGTTCAAGCGTATTCTAATAATTCGTTTAATTATTTGTACATTTGAAAAAAAAAATTTTTAACCAAATCTAGATGAGGTATGCCGGAAAGCTGGTGGATAAGAGTATAAAATATACGTTATATAGATAATATCAACGGTTAAAAAGAATGTTTTATTGTATTCGAATAATTTTCCCGAAAATCAAAAAAAAAAAAAAAAAATATTGCAAACAAATGAAACAAATTTCTTCTTTATTTCTCAATTCTTTTTTATTTTATTACAGCAACAGCGAGGATTCTGCTGTTTAATTTCATTTAAAACAAAGAATTCAGTCACTAGTGGTAAGAAATGGTAGTTGTTTCTTTCTCCATGCATTTTGAGTTCTTGTACAATACGAGCTAAAAATGAAAAATAAGTAAATAAAACGACTGTGTTATTATTGTGTTTGTTAAGAAAAAATACTGAATGTCCTGCAAGTTGCCGTTCTGACGATTCGTCTTTACAAATATAACAACGTTTGTGTTTTTATGCTAATGGTGTGAAGCACTTCTAACAAAACATAGAAAAGCTTTTGAGCCTAAGACATGTTCAAAACCTGATTAAAATGTCCTTAGAGGCAAAGCCGATAATTTGAGAAACGCGTTTCAAGATACTCGGAGAGATTTCTTGGATTCTTTGAGAAATACGAAATTTTTTTAAACCTCTATTGTTTGGAGATTATTTTCATAAACTTTGATCGTCACTTATCACAGCAGGAAAAGTAAGGAAAATCTCTTTGCAGGTGAACGAGATGACCAGAGATTTCTGGAGAGGAGTCGATTGCCTAAGAAAATTTTGAAACATACTCATGGTTTCATTATTCGTATTGCATATTGCATTATCATCTTTCAACCATGAGAACTTCGTTCCCCTGATTTGGGCCTTCACTGACTTTTTTCTGTGAGGATGTTTAAAGTACAAAGTTTGTGAAAATAATTTGCAAACTACAGAGAGAGATAATCTGAAATGTGGTAAGTTGCTTAAAGGATACTAGAAATTATTCCCAGTATTTTGAAATGCATTTCTCTAAATGTGACTTCACCTCGCCTCCCAGAAAGGGGCAGAGATCTCGAACATTTATTGTAAATGCAGCTTCAAAATTTTTTCGGCTTTATGTTAAATGTTTTTTTTGTGTGTGTGAAAAAACTTTTAACGTGAAATTAATAAGCATAAAAATATTTGCCTTAAGTTTTTTTGTTCTTGCAAAAAAAATTAATGAATCGTCAGTAGGGGAACGTTTAGTACATCCAGGTGTCATGAAATAAGTAACATTCAAAGTAATCCATTGTGAAGAAAACATCAAGTTTCTTAAATGGAGAGGTTAATTGTTTTTTAACATCGTATTTAGAAGAAACTTTTGGTGATGCCTTATTTAACAGATGCCTAGACATCTTTTTCTATGATATTTTGTGCATACCTACAGAAAACCGACACGATTCAACTAATTTTCCTAATGATTCAACATTTTTTAAATTATACAGTGAGATACATTATCTGTATATTTACACAAAGGATTATCATCACTTTATTTTTATTAAAAAAATCACAGTATCTTTAAATGAAAAATATTAAAAATTGCAATAAAAAATATTTCATATCTACTCACTCCGCCTTCTAGCACTTCAGAATCCTCAGGCACACAGGACATCCCCTCGCCGCAAGGACACATATAAGGATACCTCACCAAGTTGCGCTCCTTAATTTCAAGTTCTGGACGGCACCATTCGCCTGTTCAGTAAAATTGAGAGAGAAAAAGGAACGAAATTAGAAGGAAAACAAAAGGAAATAAAATAATTCACTCTCAGTATGTATGAATGAAAGATAAACTTGAAGAATGAATGAACCGTTGAATTAAAACTACAAAACTTATTCCATTTGACTCGTTGTAGACATTACGTTCGAATATTTGACACTTGGATTTTACTGTATTCAAATTTTTAAAAACACAAACGCAGAGATAAAAACTGACGCACCAAGAAGGAATTATCCGAACGGGATGGAAATCGGAAGATGTGATGTCCATACATTGATAACAAAATGCTAACAGTATTGAATATTTGTTCCAGGAGTTAACAGGACCTGTTTTATTTAGGAAATACAGCTACAAGGAAAAATAACCAATAACAACTCATTTCTGGGCTGAATATAAGCTGTTATCGGGTTGGGCATTGACCCAAAGAATTAGATGTTGTAACGTAGGCTATAGATAATCCCCGTCGAAGACTTTTGCATTGAACTTCCGTTTTTGTTCCCAACTTCCATTCAAAGTCATAATAATAAGTTTACTACTCCAAAAAAAAAATAAATGAGCCAAATCTAGGATCATCGGCTTTGGTCAACTACATTCATGAACACCTGACTCTGCTACACAGGTGTGGCCGTGTTGATTCCTCTTTGTGTGGTATTGTGACCCAGGACATTGATATATATATGAGAAATTAGGGCCTAACCGTTTGACGTCCGATGTCTGCATGCACGTGGGTTAAACTTGATATTGGCAGATAAGAACGAATGGTGTTGGGGACAAAAACGGAGGTTGGTTGTGAAATTTGGCTGTCTGATCAAAAATGAATATAAATCGAGGGGGGGCGGGAGTCAGCCTTACCCGAGGATTTAAAAGGGACAGAAAAAAAGACAAAGGAGAAGGGATCCTGACGGATAGCGAAAAGGACGATCCCGCAAGAAGTGAACGAGGGAGGATACAATTTAGGATATTTCCTGCTCTTGCGATTTTGGGACGAAATTCATGTAGATATATTCCTATTTGTGGTATTTTCTAAGCTATTATTGTTTCTGTCTTTGTGCGAAGAGAAACAAGGTGAAAACGCCTTCTAACTAGAATATAACTCATACAATTGTACAATAAAGAAGTATTTTTACTTAAGCTGTGTGATCCCTTCACGCTACCGATCCATTCCACACATTCTGGGGTCACGACTTTACAATGTCCGCTTACGGTATTGCTTGCCTTACTAGTTCAATTGGGTGACTCAGATCTGTACGATACTGAGATGGTCGAAGGCCCCTGTTCATCAGAGCCCAAGCGTGCCCAACATATGTGTGTGTGTGTGTGTGTGTGTGTGTTGTTGTTCTTCTTCATATTATCTTAATTTTTTTTTCAAACTGTAAAACTGTATTTCCTGTCACAATAATCATTCTGCAGAGAAAACAGCAAAATTCAATTCAAACGCCGAACAATATTAAGACAAACTCATTTGGAACAGTCATCAAATGTGTGATTATTTAAATCTTATTCAACATTCGCTTCAAGTCAAATTATTTTTTAACTGAATGATTAAGAACAGCTTGCTGCTATTCGGTGGAATAGGTTCAGGCGATAAATCGCCAAATGTAGTTACTGGCCTTAAGATCCTCGTCTACCGGCCGTTTTGATTTTGTCAGCTTTAGTTAATCCTATGGAATTTCAACTTTTGCTCTCAAATCTTTACTATTTGATTTATTAGAATGCATTCAAATGCATCTGGAAGAGCCAATAATAATAATGGCTTCTGCAGAATTACTTCTTCCCTTCAATTTTTAAAAATATTTTTACCCCTATTTTAATGATTCGCTTATGAGTTTTTTCGGTCTTTAAGAAATATTTTAAAATATTTTTAAAACTGGGAGGGGGAAAGTAATTCCACAGAAGCCTTTAGTTTTTAGTTTTAGTTCTTTATATTGTATTCAGATAGATCAAAAAGTAAAGATTTGAGAACGGTATTCGAAATTCCATAGAATTAACATCAAGTTCATGAAATCGAAATAGCAGGGAAAACGGGAGCTTTAAACAAAATATCGCTAACTGCACCCGTTTTCCGATGTTCGTTGTCGTATTAGTGCATACTTTGCGTGTTGGCGCCAAAAGTGAACGCTTGGCGAGATTTCAGCAGACTAACCGAACAGAACCAAAAATTTTCATATTAAATGATGTAGAAAAATTGCTAAAGGTTGACGACCGTCCTAGATTTCGGGATGAAATGAACATGGCTGCCTGTGCTTTGTAGCTCGCAGTTTGAATTATTGGTGATACCAGCAGTCAAATTCTCCTCTTTTCTAATGAGTAATTGACATCCCAAATTTTATCATCGGGAACGGGATCGATAACATGTTTCAAGCTTAGACTAACGAGAAGAAATCCCTCTTAGCGTTGTTTGACTTCTCTAATATTACTGCTCTAATAGTAGAACTATCTCTTGAAGCTACTGTTATTCTGTAAGCCATCTCAGCCAATCTGTTGAGATTGTTGTTAGTAATAGTTAGGATTTGCTGAATGTGTCAAATCCTAGCTCTTAAAGAAGAAGTTCATAGCTTATCTCATTTCTTGTCTTAATTCTCATCTCGAATAAAAGGTAGGAAGATTTCTTGTTGTCACCCTGCATTCCTGGAATCAGATCTCATAGTCGGCGTTCTTTCGGATTTGCTTCTGAGAACATAGGCAATTACATAGCGCAGCGTACGTCTCATTTGACGATGGACTCAAAACAATGTATCTTACTACTTCTAATTCTTCTGAATGTAGGGCCGAAACGTCATAATGGAACTTGGTTGTTTCTGATGCCACTTAGGCCAATAAAATGGCTTTCCATATGTTTCAACCAGATATCTGGATTAGTGAGCCTAACTGACGGAACCTTAACTGTGACTCCTAAGATGTTTCTATTTTCATCTCGTTCGACATTACAATTCAAAAAATAACTATTAAATTTCGCAGAAAGTGTTTTTTAAGTCCAGTAGGTAACTAACTTTGAATTATTATACTTCTGATAAAATCTTATTCGGGAAAGGTTGGCTCAGCGCAATTTTTGAAAAAGCCAAAATGTACCCTTTCTTAATAAATTGTATAGGGTTGCCAAGAAAAATCTGTATGGTAAAAATATGTAATGAGAACCTACTTGACGACTTACCACTCCAAAAAAATTCCTCATGTTGCCAACTCCCTTAAAATAGGATTTAAGCACATTTATACGGAAATTATTGAGGCAGATTCTGGGATTAGATTTTAAACATTCATTTTCCTATAGATTCAATATATTAAAATATTCAAACATCAAATATTTTCCAGAATCCATGCAATATTTTTTAGATTTTTCAAATAATTTTTTATTCTCGCAACGTGTTAAGAATCGAGTTGCTCGTAGCCTGCAGCTATACAATCTAATTTTTGGCTCCATTTGCCACCAATTTTTTTTCCGTAGCCAAGGAGTGGGCAATATAGGATTTAATCGTACATCGCTAAGATACTTTCGATTAAAATAAAGTATAAGGCACAGGTATAGGGGCGTAAAGTACTGCCACAACACGCCTCTTCTGTTCTATGTAATTTTAATCTATATCTTACAAACTGTAAAATCTGTGTTATGTATAATGCGTGTAAGCAGTTGTCATGGAAACTAACACAAAAATATCATCTGGTAAATTAATTATCTTTATACAAGTTTGTGTTTTGATGCCGAGAAATGAAAGTGTTTTCTATATTTCCACCGAATGATCTAAGCCTAAGTCTTTTATTTTAAATTCAAATTCTGATTGTATTGACCAACACAGTATAAAAGTTTGGTAATTTTTGGCAACTTTTAAAACTGGTCGACAAACTATATCATGAGTTACTAAAAAACTAATATCATAAGGGGTAGCAAGAAGAAAAAAAGTTTGTCAGAATAATATCAAATTCAAAATTCGTGAGCTGATGCCATATACTTTCGGGTTGACGCTATTTTTTTTTTTTTCTGTCGATGAGACCTTTTACAATTAATTTAGTGTTGAAGGCTTTTAGTACATATATTCTTCATATAACAAACTTCAGTCATTATATAAGTTACGAACTTGGCGTCCGAAGCTTATACGGCATCTAAGCCGAAATTAATCATATTTGGAAACTATTTTTTCATTTGGATTTCATTTCAACTCACCTTTTGTTATTAATTTTTTGCATTTTCCGGTAGGAATTGAAAAGATGGTACTGACGCAGCATTCGTCTCGGTCGCAGTCGTCCTTCGTCACACATCTGTCGCCCACCTCTGCCACCTGGAGAGAAACGTTAATTATTATGGTCAAGAAACTGAGCACAACATGAACTCGAATGTTTCAACAAGGAAAATTTTCTCATGGAAAAGAACTCTATGGAGTATGTAATGATTTTCTGTAACGTTATATATATAAACAAAATTATCTTTAAAATAAAATTTTTCTTAAGCCATCGGAAGATTAAAAGGAAACTTTTACACTTTTTTTTACAACGTTTTTCTGAATTTCACTTGGTGTGTGTGTGTGTGAGTGTGTGTGTGAGTGTGTTTGTGAGTGTGTGTGTGTGTCATCAAATTTTCGATCGTTAATTTAACCAACTTCCCATCAAGCTAGAGCTTTGAAATTTTGGGAATCGTTCGTACTGGCCTAACAATGCAATATTTAGACGTTTGCGAGAAGTTTTAACTAATATTTCAATAATTTTAATAAGTCAAAATATTCTTTCCTCTCGGCGCTTTTAGGATTGAAGAAAAAATTTCTTTCCCCCTCTGGGAACACCGGGCACTCCCCACACCACATGAGGCCTCGTAAAACTATTGTACTCACAAAGGCGAGATACTATCTCCGAGATAGTAAGGGTTGCTGACTTTTAGACAGTAATCATTCGCAAGAAAGAAAGTTTCCAATATTTGGCACCATGTCTTATCACAATAATTTTTCTGAATTCTGGTTCCCATTTTTTTTTTAATAGATTGACTTACAAATTTTCAAATGCATGTTTTGATTTTATGAGTATTATGAATTTTTTAATACGCTCACAAATATCTCTTTTTTAGTAAATTTTAAAGTTAAAAATAACCAACAGTTTTAACTAATATTTCAATAATTTTCTTTAATAAACTTTGCCACCATATAAAAACGTTGTTTTTAAAAACGTTGTTTTTAAAAACGTTGGTTTTTATATCGAATTATTGAATATCGGTTGCTCGATTTCATATTTTATGTGAATACTTTGACAGCCAATGCTCGTTGAAAGAAACTGATGGTAATAAAGATGTGAATATACCTTTAAACGCTGCTAAAGAAAAGGGATAATTCTATTTGTGTGGCGAGTATCTGCGAGCCTCTTAAAGTGCGCCCATTCCCGATTACTTGTACTGTCCACCCTTCATCCAAGTTTCTGATAGGCTGAAAGTTCCTAAATAGGTTTTAATTACGTGGGTGGTTTTTGATTAAAATGTCACTTTAATTGGGTGCTCCTTAAAAATTATTTTTCAAATTATGGTTTCCTTTTTGACATGCTAAGGGCAGAATAAGGGCCAAACACTTTAGACAATACAATAGAGTAGAAAAATATTTGCATCGCTTTCATTCCTTTATTTTTTAATTCCATTACAAAATTTTTACGAAGTATTAAAATTGTGTAAGGGTGGATCGTATTCTATGTTACCTCAAAGTTGTTATAAATTTTTAATATTAGAAGTGTTTATACTCAAAATGTTGGGGGGGGGGGGGTTTTTGTAAATTGACAAATATTTCTTTTTCCAAACTCATCTTTATGCAAGACCAATTTTATTTTATTTCAATATTACATTTTCTAAATGAAGTAATCGTTGGAACCTCATGAAATAATAATAATTATTATTGCATTCTTGTCTAATGTATTAAAATATCGTCTAAAATAATTGTTTTTGGTTACAAATGGATAGTCGAAAACGAATTTAAGTAAGGCCTATATTTTCTTTTTACTAGAGCGGTCATTATTGATGAATTTCTAGTAAGAGTTTAATTTCTTGTAAAATCTAATTGTATAATTCTAGAGAAGCACTTCCCAGTAAAAAGTGTAATATTCGAAAAAATTTAAAAGCAAAAAAGCGTGCGTAAACTTTTACTCAGTTATCCATTTTAAGTAAATAGTGTACATCTTCCAACTTTTTTATACATTAGAACTTATTATTCTTTAATTATATATATATATATATATATATAAACTGCTGTTTGTAGAAAATGCAACACCATGAAGGAATCATCAGAATCAAATGAAATTCGCAGCAAATGTCAATTATAGGATATTTTGCAAATTAATAAAGTTTCAGAGCCATCCCTCGTGCGCGGCGCGCGCAGCGCCCTCTGAATTGATGCTGAAAGCGTATAAATAAAGTGCTGTAGCGGGACGTTGAAAAAAGTCTATGATTATTTGTTAGTGGCAAACGTTTAGTGAGACCTGAGTATGCCTCCACGACGGAAGAATAAGAAATTCAAGCAACTTACGGAGTTTGAACGAGGGAGGATAATCGGCCTTCGAGAAGGAGGATTTTCCTATCGCGCAATAGCAGCTCGTATGCAGCGGAACAGTTCCACAGTGATGCGAGTTTGGAAGCAGTGGACCGACGAGCACCGAACAACTCGAAAAACAGGCACTGGACGACAGAAGGTGACGTCAGAGCGCGATGATCGACACCTGCTCCGCATGGCGGTGAATGATCGCACAGCTTCCTCCAGGCAGCTGGCAGCACGTTGGTCTACTGCTACAGGTGTACAATTGTCGGCTTCGTCAATTCGTCGTCGTCTGCTGCGCCGTGGATTGCGTGCAAGGGTGCCTTTATACAGGATTCCCCTCACGGCGAATCATCGACGGCTGCGTCGGCAGTGGGCTCTTGAGCACAGAGACAGGCGAGCTGATTGGCACCAAGTTGTCTTTTCAGATGAATCACGCTTCAATTTGTGGACCCATGATGGCCGTGTTCGTGTTAGACGTTATGCCGGTCAACGCTGCCTTCCTGAGTGTATTATTGAACGACATAGTGGTCGAACACCCGGAGTTATGGTCTGGGGTGCGATTTCGTATCATGGACGATCCAATTTGATACGAATTGAGGGTAATCTCAATAGCAACAGGTACGTCCGTGAAGTGCTACAGCCCGAAGTCGTTCCTTTCCTTCAAGGCATCCCTGGAGCTATCTTTCAGCAGGATAATGCACGCCCACATGTTGCGCGGACTGTTCGAGACTTCTGTTCAGCACAACGCATGCAACTTCTTCCTTGGCCTGCTTATTCACCGGATATGTCGCCTATTGAGCACGTGTGGGATATGGTTGGTCGGCGTCTCGCTCGTGATCCGCGTCCTGCAGTTTCCAAAGACGAACTTTGGTTGCGCATACAAGCGATATGGAATTCTCTTCCTCAAGCAGATATTCAACATCTGTTTGACTCCATGCCACGTCGTATAGCAGCACTTATTGCAGCGCATGGTGGCTGCACCAAATACTGATTTCGGACGCTTAATTTGTTTCTTTTGTTTTGAAAATTTCATCATTTATTTGTATCAGTACAAGTCGTTTCTGCATTAAATTTCATTTGATTCTGATGATTCTTTCATGGTGTTGCATTTTCTACAAACAGCAGTATATAT
>BMAW01001886.1:0-11760 GCA_019974015.1 Nephila pilipes | reverse complement strand
GAAAGATCAAATGCCACCTGCTAGGAATACATGAATCATGCGTTATACTGGTGTAACAAATTGCATTCGGAATTTTGTTTATGAGGTATCATCCTCTAGAAATAAGTAATTGCATCTTTTGAAATATTTTGAAAATCAAGTAGGCGTGTGTATCGTAAGTAACAAAGTTTCGTGACCTTACAATCACTATAAGGAGAAAAACAATTTAATTGTGTTATTTTTATATAAGAACGTAATTCTAGCAGTGCATATCACACAGCGATCACTCATAAATTAACTAACATTGTAATTCGAGCTGGAAAATTGCTTTTAAGATAACCAATCTAGTGCTATAGCTAAAAAAATACAAAATATTTTGAATTTATTTCAATAAAGTTTTTATCATTTTAAAGTATTTCTTGAAGTATTATCAGCATTTTAAATTATTGTTGTTATGTACAGTTATTATAGGCCTCTGAGAGTTCTGAAAAGTAAATATTTAATGTAAAATGAAATTAAAATCAAAATGAATATTAAATGCGATCCAGAAATAATAGCTTTCATGAGTACACTGTTTCTTTTAAAATGCAAGCTCAAAGTCCTCTATTGGCATAGAGAGGAAGTTAATAGAGGGTGAGGCCAGTTCAGAAGACGACCTTGTCACTTGACCAAGGTTCAAATTTACGAGGTCCGTTGCCAATAGCCCTCGTGTTCCTTCTAGTGCGAAGTTAATGAAACCAATCAATAAATCGAGTCCTGATGCTTCTATAGATCCGTTGTGGAATGGGGATCACGCATATTAAATCTGTTGATGTTACATGTCCTTACCTTGGGATGGTGTGAAAGTTAGGATAGTAAGCGTAAGTTCTGATGTTGTCCTCTTCACTTAAACATAGCTCACAATTATGAGGCTTCAGCCAAAAGCCCTTGTTTTGCTTTGAATACATATAGTTGAAGAGTTATTTTATTAATATTAATATGGAGTGTTGAATGCTTGTACAAGTTGCTGATCTTTAAAATAATTTACATTTAAAAAAATTTATGACCATTTCCACTGTGTTACAATGTTAATTGACCATTGCATTTCCTTTTCCTACTTAAATAATATTCTAGAGGGCATGGAAAAATTAAGATTAATTTATAATCCAATATATAAAATTTTAGATCGTACCTTCGGTAATTTGAAATCATGTCAATTTAATTCAAATCTGGGGATTCAGTATCTTGTATGACTCATTTCGGTAAATTTTCTTTTCTTTCCTCTCCTTTTTCTTTCGGGTAGAGTCGGATATTCACCGGGGGAATTGAAAAAAAAATCCACTTTTGCTAGATCTGAAGGATTAGTCACGCTAAACATAGAGTCATCTGAAAATATAGCGATTTATAGACGTCACGAAAGCTGCAAAACCTAGAACAATCTCATCAGACATTGTGTCACTTACCTAGAATATGAAGCAAAATAGGAATTGCATAGTTGGTGTAAAGGGTGACCTTACAAACAAAGGTTTTTCTTTTTCACTTTTTCAAAAAGCACATGGTGATTCCAAGAAAGTGTTGCTGATCTCGAATGGGAGCCAATTGCAGATTTTCAAGCATGGAAGATTGGTCCTATTTCATATGCAAGTCGAAAGTTAGCTGCAGAAAAGAAAAGTTTTTTCGGTTTTATCTCATTATTCTATAATGATGATTCAAACTCTAATAGACGGTGTGATATATTCAATATTTAAAAGAAAACGATTTAAACTTAAAGTGATTGAAAAATATTTTATCAATATTCCTTATTAAGCTATATTTTTTTAAATATTTAAAGTTGTTTGAAAGAAATAAAAATATGCTATTAGCTACACAACATCACGTTTTTGTTTTTAGAAAATTTACTGGAAACGAACAAAAAAAAAGAGTTTAGTTTGGTTCCAAAATGTAAAAACAAACGTTGAAGAAATTGTGTACATAATTTATGTCTGAAAAGATGCTTCCAAATAAACGTGATGTCCAGAAAACAAATCATCTTTATTAATTGTCTGCAATACAATGCAACGGTAACAACTCGACACAAAATGATGCGAATGACTTTACGAAGCAGTAATTAAATTGAAATTTGGTTACAACTGGCTGCCGAATCAAAACTAACGTATGAACCAGAATAAAATTTGTTTGGGCACCGTTTTAGAGATTAGAGCACTTCACTCAGTAGTGATACCAACATACCTCAGCAACACCAT
Source organism: Nephila pilipes (assembly GCA_019974015.1). Classification (NCBI taxonomy): domain Eukaryota; kingdom Metazoa; phylum Arthropoda; class Arachnida; order Araneae; family Nephilidae; genus Nephila; species Nephila pilipes. The sequence continues at coordinate 9,559 of BMAW01001886.1, read as the reverse complement.
CTGTCTTCAAAAATAGCAACTTTTTTTAAACTACCCTCGTGAGTTCAGGATATAGTATTCACAGATTATTCGAGAACAATAATCCACCGAGCAAAAAAGGGAGAATAATTATTTTAAAGATACATTTATTTACGGTCTCTACCTTCTAATTCCTCATAAACAAATAATTATACTATTTACAAATTATACAAGGCTTCCAAACAGCCCATATGTTAACATAACCCGCTTTTGCTGTCAGGAGAAATTACATCAAAACAAGAAATAACCCGCCTTACAAGGTCAAAATCCAAAAGTACTCTGTATTGTTACCCATGATCCTGTGCGCTCTCGCTTACTCGAGACTGGCGCCTCCTGGCGGTATCCAAATAATTTATTTCCAACTCAGATTCTTATGGGGGTGGAGGATGTGAATCGGGATTTTGCGTGTTATATATTTATTCTAATACATGGAAAAATCACACTACGAAAACAGCTCGTGTGAATAAATACATTTATGATTTTTATCATCTTCAATAAATTTATCTTTATTCGAAAAATGTAATTATCTGTTTTTGTCTTTCTTTTAAATTCTCTATTAGAATAGAGAAATGTGCTTTCTCTTTACCAGTGAAAAATTTCTCATATAATGGTATTGTTTCGAACGTGAGTTGATGTTTCCCTACAGTGCCTCTTTGTTACAGAAAAGATAGATTTACAGAGATGACAACAATCAGCAAAATAAGAATTTAGGTAATGACCCCTTCACCTAGGCGACGGATTTGGCGACTTTGACGACAAATGGAAAGTACTCGAAGACACTAACTAAGCGAACATTCGAAAGGGAAGAAAATTAAGGAATTTTCTTGAATTTTCCTATGTGACGTCACGCATGGCCGGAGAGGTATGAATACACCAAGAGCAGCAGTCGGAGGAGTCTGTCTGTGAAATCGGTCTGTGTACGGAATCATTTTGTCTGTGGACCCCGCTTTTGCCTGTAGACCGATCGAGAAATCGTAGTCGTGTGAATCTGATGGATATTCAGCCGAAATCTAACAGAACTGTCGGAGACTGTCTTTCGAGTCTATTGCGGAAATCGATCGGGGGATCGTCTGAAAGCTGTCGGCAGTTGAAGTGGAGCGGGCTGGGTGAATTTGTGCAACTGCTGGGAATCGTTGGAGCCTGCCCTAGAAGTGCAGAATATTGCTACAGAGGCTCTCCGCAGTGAAGAGTAATAACCTGGTCAGCTTAATGTTGCTGAACTAATTGTAACTGTACTTAATGTGTGTTTTATTCCTTTATCTGTGTCATAGAATTGTGCAAGTACTGCGTATCTGTTATTGTCCAAATTGTGCTACTTGTGTGTTGTCTTAAAGATTTACGAATAAATCGTCATTTTTCCTTATCCTCCGAGTTGGTATTGATTTTCACTCCTACGCACACCCACAGAGAGGAAAAGAATTTTTCCGTAACGATATCATTTATTATTTTAAGTTCTCTACTTTATAGTTCCTGGTACTCGTTAAAGTAATTTGGTAATAGTGAACCGTGTTATAGACAATTTTGAACGATAAGTTAAAATATTTGAATAAAAAGCTTCTACAAACTATTCGTTGTTGTATGTTTCTTTGTTTGGAAGTTTATTTTATAAGTGTTAAGAAATTCGATAAAAATTTAACAAGGGTTTCAAAGTATTATTAATAATTATTAGTACATGTGCATTAATGAAAACTGATAAATTACGAATGTGTGGAAATACATGAAGGGCTTTATTATATAGAAAAAATTCTTAATTATAATATCGAAAATTTGTTTGGTTAAAAGGAATATCCCCTTTTACAACAATTATAGATCTACCAAAACTTTTGTAACGTTCCATAAATGAACAATACTTCAATAACTCAAATGGGGTAATTGATGTCATTTGTTCAAGTATAGAAAATAGAATATAAAAAATGTTGCATTATTGTTAAAAATTGCTACATCTTTAACAATTTTCTCAGTTCATTTCGCAATTAAGCAAAGTTGATTTTAGAATTAATACAGTTCAAATCTCACTAAATTATGATAGAAATAGATTAATTAACTTCATTTGCATAGTTAATTAACTTGTTTTCTCATTGAACTTGTAGGAATTTTTCGCAGAATTGATTTCTTATCACGATATTATCCTAAATTTCCAATTTCCTATAATTCGGTTAAAAAGTTTCTGACATTTACAGGTTTTTAAAAAAATGTGTATCCTAATGTTAAGTACTTATCTCAAACATATTTGATTAAATACAATACTTGAAACGTATTAAAATGTATTACATCTGTTGATAGAAAAGTATTATCAAAGTCTACAAAGTAATTAAAATAATAATTATGAAAATTTGAATTGTTAAATATAGTTTGAGAATGATTGCGACGAACCAAAACTTTCCGTTATTTGGATTTTTCCAGCTATTACAGTAATAACCTTAAATTTCCATACCATTTCCTCTAATAGTTGAGGAAGTATTCAAAATTGAAACTATACGGTTCCAAACTGGGAAACAAATAAGTCTATATTAGTTAGAAATTTTTAATTATAGATCGATGTAAGAAAAATGGGAAAAATAGAAAAATAATGCTATCTTTGAACTAAGAATATTAAATGATAAAAGCATTTCAAGTACCAATCAAGTATTTATTGGTACTTGATTAATTTATATCAAGTATTTGAAAATATTAATTGAAAAAAGTATTTTAAGTAAAAACTAATTTAGAGTTAGAATAATTTTGATAAGAGATTACAAATGAAACTGATATGTGAAACTGTTAATTGATAAAATGCTAAATGTTTTACAATAAATGATTTTCTTGAAGCAATCTGCACTAATACTCCTCCCCAATGCAATTACAAGGACAAACGATATCAAAGACTAATTTATCAAAGAGACAGCAAACACACAGTGCAAAAGCAAAATGATAGGTAATGAAGTCTTCAGCGAGGTGGCGAAGACTTTGAAATTAGTACTGAGTGTTGTCACTACAAGAAATAACCGCTGCTACTGCCCTGAAAGAAAGAGGCTTTAGATGTTTATTCGGGGTATGGCGGCCCAATTTCATCCCCATGTTTCTATATTTGATCTGGTGTTGCAGCGGGTGGTTCGTGCCGATCCAGTCGTTCTCTAATCATCGACATGATATTTTCGATAGACCATAAAATCGGGAGAACAAGCAGGCCCATGCAGCAATGTAATCTGAAGGGAGAAGAATCTTAAACATCTCGTGTCACGTGTGATCGCTCATTATCTCGTTGCAATGTATGACAGGAAAGCTCTGAAGGTAAAGGAGAACAACAGGCTCCCTTACCTCAGAAATACAGTGCTGGGTGATCATTGTACCAGCAATACGAAGGGATGACTGAAGATAATTCAATACCTACCCACAAACCATAACATGTGGTGCAAGACCAATATGATGATACATAAGGTAATAGTTAATTTACATCGCTCTACGATGTCTCCAGACTGTAATGCGACCACCGAGGTATAGAAAGGAAGAAATGTGATGCGTCTGTACAGAAAGTGTCATGCTATTTGTTTGTCCATGTCCACCATTCATTATACCATTACAGACACAATCGTTTTAGAGAAAGGTAATCACAGCAATGGACGCTTTATAGATATTCCACTATGATGCAAATGATGTTGAATGGCACAAGTGGAAAACGATAGTGGCGCATCCGACTGCATTTGTTGTGGTATGGTTCCGGATGCGGCACAGTATTCTATCACTGTCCTTGCCTTGTGGTACTTTGAAGTGGTTGCAATCGGTGCTATTGGTCAGTCATTCCCTTAATTACAGATCTGCATCAAAGTTGCCTGGTTGCGTCCAACACGATCATCGATTTCTCGAAATGATAACCTGCATTCTCTCTAAGCAACACTTATTCCTCGGTAGAACCCATAAACTTGATCGAATGGCGCTGGTATTTTTTTTCAAGGAATCCTCAAGATGCTCACTCAACACAGTTTCATAACTCCAGTGCTTCAAAACCGAATTCCGTTCTTCCTTTATGTAACAGGTCAATTGAAAAGTCCCCGGCCTGACACATAGATGGCGCTACTATAATATATCCATATGTTTTTTAGTTAGCCCTAACCCTCAAAAGATAAGTGTATAAATTTGACAACTGTCGGATTATTAGTTTATGAATTATAGCATTTTGAGTGAAGCAACTTTTGTTATTGTGAAAAAAATGGATAAAAAGGAATTTCGCGTGTTGATAAAATATTGCTTTTTGAAGGGAAAAAATACAGTTGAAGCAAAAACTTGGCTTGGTGCCGAGTTTCCGGACACTGCCCCAGGAAAATAAACCATCAAGGATTGGTATGCTAAGTTTAGACGTGGTGAAATGAGCACCGAAGACGGTGAACGCAGTGAACGCCCAAAAGAGGTTGTTACCGACGAAAACATTAAAAAAAATCCACAAAATCATTTTGAATGACCGTAAATTGAAATTGAATGAAATAGCACACACTAAAGATATCAACTGAACGTGTACATCATATCATTCACGAATATTTGGGTATGAGAAAGCTCTGTGCAAAGTGGGTGCCGCGCGAGCTCACTTTTGACCAAAAACAACGACGAGTTGATGATTCGGAGCAGTGTTTGTAGGGGATGAAAATTATTCCGAGTTTTTGCGTCGATATGTGACAATGGATGAAACATGGCTCCATCATTTCACTCCGAAGTCCAATCGACAGTCATCCGAGTGGACTGCACACGATGAACCTGCTGCAAAGCGTGGGAAAAAGCAATAGTCGGCTGGCAAGGTTATCGCGTCTGTATTTTGGGATGCGCATGGAATAATTTTCATTGACTACCTTGAAAAAGGAAGGACCATCAACAGCGACTATTACATAGCGTTATTGGACCATTTGAAGGACGAAATCGCCGAAAAACGGCCGCATTTGAAGAAAAAGAAATTGCTGCTTCACCAAGACAATGCACCGTGTCACAAGTTAGTGAAAACGATGGCAAAAATCCATGAATTGGGCTTCGAATTGCTTCCTCATCCACCGTATTCTCCAGATCTGGCCCCCCAGCGACTATTTCCTGTTCTCAGAACTCAAAAGAATGCTCGCTGGGAAGAAATTTTCGTTGAATGAAGAGGTGATCGCCAAAACTGAGGCCTATTTTGAAGCAAAGGACAAATCGTACTACAAAAATAGTATCGAAAAGTTGGAGGGTCGCTATAATCAGTGTATCACCCTTGAAGGAAATTATGTTGAATAAAAAAAACTAATTTTGCCAAAAAAATGTGTTTTACTATGGTAGGTCAGGGACTTTTCAATTGACCTGTTAGTTCTAGTTGGCAGCGTTAGTGACACCCTTGATACGCGCTTGCGTTGAAAGGTTAATCATTAGCACATCCCATCGCGGTATACGCTTGATGAATAATTTTTATGGTTTGGATGTTTCGCTCATGTTGTTGCATTTGGGGAGGCTAATAGTGCAGTGTAAAATCTTCCAACATTTTTCTCTGGAACTTAATAGGAATCAAATTAAATTCGGAACACAGACGCGTTAGATCATTTTCTGTTTAATTCTTCAAAAACATCGGATTCCTATGAGAGAAATCCTTTTTAGAAGTTATAAATGTGTAAAAAATTATCTCATTAACATTCTAATTTAGCTCCTTTTAAGCTACTAATATTGATAGTAATTTTATCCACCTGAGATTAGAATTGGGATTGTTGTTTAAATAGCTTTGGACAACTGTATACATTGAAAAAAAATTAAGGATTTGACACAAGCTAATGTATATTAAAATTTACCGCTTTCTTTATACATATATTAATAAAATTGAAATACGAGTATGTATAAGATAAGAACAACACTTGCATTTTTTTACAAAGTATTTTTGTTTGGATTGGATTTCCGTACATTAGACTAACAAAGTCTTTCTTTCTCTAACGAGCATAAGAATAAAAATAAGAATAAACGTAAAAATAAAGTGACACAGTCAGCTAACAATTAAACATCATCCGTGGCTCGTATTCATTAGAAAGTAAAGATTCATAATATATTTTTTAAAGTTCGAAACAGTTGTTTTATTTATTTTTAGACTTTTCACGACTTCTATTTAATGTGAAGTAGGTGCGCGTGATAGTCTATGATTATGGTCGCAAATCAAGACCGGCGTTGTTTTCGTTGAACCATAGTTTCGAGCCTGATTCACTAACAACCTGTCGTGTAGAGGAGCTAATGTACTCTAAATCTGAATGATGTCTCAAGTCCTTGCGAGATATGATGTAGAAGTTTGGAGAGGGAGGTGACAGTTGAGGTGTCGTCTCCTCATCACTTGACTGAGGTTCTAACTTATTTGGTTCGTCGCGAATAGCTCTTTAGTTGTTTCAGAGTTCGACGTAAATACACAATCAAAAATTCGATATAAGAACCAATGTTTTTAAAAACAACGTTTTTATATGGTGGCAAAGTTTATTAAAGAAAATTATTGAAATATTAGTTAAAACTGTTAGTTATTTTTAACTTTAAAATTTACTTAAAAAGAGACATTTGTGAGCGTATTAAAAAATTCATAATACTCATAAAATTAAAACATGCATTTGAAAGTTTGTAAGTCATTCTATTAAAAAAAATGGGAACCAGAATTCAGAAAAAATTATTGTGATAAAACATGGCGTCAAATATTGGAATCTTTCTTTCTTGCCAATGATTACTCACTAAAAGTCAGCAACCCTTACTATCTCGGAGATAGTAAAGGGGAGATAGTATCTCCCCTTTGTGAGTTCAAAGGTTTTACGATACCTCATGCGGCGTGGGAGTGCCCGGTGTTCCCAGAGGGGGAAATTTTATTTTTTCCTCAATCCTAAAAGCGCCGAGAGGAAAGAATATTTTGACTTATTAAAACTATTGAAATATTAGTTAAAACTTGTCTCAAACGTCTTAATATTGCATTGTTAGGCGTGTACGAACGATTCCCAAAATTTCAAAGCTCTAGCTTGATGGGAAGTTGGTTAAATTAATGATCGAAGATTTGATGACACACACACACACACACACCAAGTGAAATTCAGAAAAATGTTTTAAAATTCAATGCGAAATGGTGTAGAATAATTATCTCTGAGCTCGGTAGTATAGAAACACATTTTTTATTTTCTTCATAAAGCAGCATCCGATTAATATATATTATAGCTTTAATCCAATAATATATAGTAATTCTATGGATTCATAATAGTGTTAATTATATCATTAATCCATTCCATATATTAAAGAGAACTTGCTATTTCTTGAATGTAATATTCGGAAGATTCTATAGTCACACTCTACAGTTATGTGAGTGACAGAGAATTAAAAAATTATTTTTACTTAAACCTAAAGTATAACGGACTTTCTATTAAACAGTATGAGTATAATAAAAGTAAGCCTTTTCTTAAGATAACAAGTAATCACATAAATAGAATGAGAAAAATAAAATAAGTCTTCTTCTTAAGAGAACATGCAGTGAAATAAATAGTATGAGAAAAATAACTGCACATTTCTCTTCAAATAGATGCCTGATCTAACGACTACCTAATTCTAAAGTAATCTAAATACAAATTCAACGAGTTTTAACAGTTTAGTTTTCAATTCATCGTTAAAAAAAGAAAATATTTTAGATGCAGTAACACATCAGCAATAATAAATTATTTTAATGCACGATTTTATAATCACATTGATTTCAAAACATCTCATACACAAGATATTTTTTTTAAAAAATTGTTTACTATGAAAAGTTTTTGAACCGAAAGGTTAACAACTTGTACCATTGTTGAGAACTAACAGAAAGGTCATTGCTACAAAGCGAAATCTCTCTATTTTATCAACATGGGAAAGAAAATGTTACTTATTTTTCTGTTTCAGACAAATTAAAGTCAATCAAGACTTCTTCCAAATGAATGATTGCATTCTTTCATGACTTCCTATTATAATTATTTTCATTTTCGTTATTCATCATTCAACTTATCAAGCAGTTTAAATGTTTTATATATTCTATTCTTAATTTATAAACTTCTTATTAGTATTTCATTATCTTCGTTTTGCATTTATCTTCTGAAGTAAATATTTTTCCTAACATGTAACGTCCAGTATTAAATACTACAACAGATTTATTTCTGTTTAAATTTAGAAGCATAATATTTGCTTTAATAAAATGTAATTTAGGAGTTAGATAGGTAAAATTTATGTCGTTTGGACAGTTACTCACATATATAAAAGGCGTATGTTTCAAGCTATAGAGTCAAATCGTATGTGTATTTCTAATCGAATCCTCACAGCTGATTCGAATAAAAAAGTCTTAAAACTTTTTACAGTGACACTATTTACGTATAAACTGAGCACAACATATTAAGCTTTCGGAAATTAAATTACTATCAATGTTATAAATTATTATGAAAAATTCGATATTCGGTTCTTCCAAATGGATCGACCAACCGCTTACACTGCGAAATATAAAGATTCTGTAGCGTTAGCTGCCTTTTTCCGGCAGGACAGTGTGTTGCCACTCTACTAAACAGAAATAATCGTTCTCTGCATCTCAATTGACTTCTGACGCAAACAGCATGAATGATTAGAAACTGTTTTTCGAACAGTTACAATATTTATTATGCAAAATCTTTTACTAACATGAAGTTTTTTTCGGAACATTATGAGAACTTTTAGTGTATTAGAGAATAAAGAATGAATTATTGAACAAAAAATAATTTTGAAAAGCATTATAATTCTCTAATTTTAAGTATGAAGTTTAACTAAATTAAATAAGTAGAGAGAGTTTTAAATTCATGAAACCAGACACTCACACAAGACGGATTAAGAAATAAAATAGTTATATTCTTAGTTAACAAAAATATTTAGTACTCTCATTTTCAGAACCATAACAAAATCAACCTCAAACACAGATATACCAAATTCTATGTCAAATATTATGCGAATTAAATTCGCGTTAGCTAATATAACGATGGTGGACGATATTTTCACTATAAGTGTGGAAATATTTCAACATTTCAGTCTCAAATGTCGATTGCAAAGAAGTATGTTTTTTACTATAAACTAGAAAAATCACTTCGATTTCATGCATTTAGCATAAAAAACTTCCGTAAATGAAAGTAAGATTTCTGAAAGAAATCGAACCAATAAATAGAATAAAGTTAATACAAATTGTGAAATAAAAGTGAGCAAGAGCCTCAAAGGTAAAATATTCGAAGTGAAAAGAATATTTTTGCTTGTGTATGATAAATATTGGTTGAAATTTAGAATGATGTCGTAATGCATTACTTTATATTAAAAAACTATGTATTAAATCAATTCCAAGTTTTAGTATGCATTTCAAAAAGTTTAATTCATTTTAAAAATTGAAATACATATTATATTCGGTGTTAAATATTTGGCGAAATAATAAAAAAAAGGATCCAATTAGCAAGATTTAAAAATATACAAATAGATGCCAAAATATTTAATTATGTTGCAATATATATATATAATAGTGCACGATGAGATTAATCATTCGCAACTTTATTTTTTTAAACATTTTTACAACAATTATATA
>BMAW01001883.1:0-10235 GCA_019974015.1 Nephila pilipes | reverse complement strand
TTAATAACTAAACGAAACAATGAAATTTTAATAAAATACATAATATACATAAAATGCATTTCATACTTAAATGAAATATATATCAAGCAAGAAATTACTATTTTTCTCAGGCTTCAATTATGCAAGAACAATCCACTACCAGTTTTGTTTGCAATAAAAAGTTGCCATATCTCCCCCCCCCCAAGTGACATACATAACTCACCTAAGTTGCTATAACTCATAAATACAGATTAATCTCTTAAAGAATATATTCAATTTTAAAAAATCCCAAAGTAACCAAATATATATTTACTACACATAGACAGATCTTCTTCCATGACACTGGAAACTGGTGAATAAATCCTGGAAGGGAAAAAAATAATTACAAGCATTAATAAGAAAATATAAGCATTCAAGTATTTAAACATAATTTTAAATTGCATTAGTCACAAACATTTAGCATTCCAGAATTATGAATTATGTATGACATATTAATGATAAAAGGGTTATAAACAAGGGAAAAGGTATGGATAAATATATATTTTTGTTTTTGGTAAACATATTAAGCTCTTCGAAATAATATCACTCGGAGAACAACCCCACCCTAAATGAACCGAAACTTTACTTAATAACTTTTGAAAGCTACATTCTTCAATTAACATCTTTTGATAAATTAATCCTTCATAAATGAACAGCAACGAACCAAATAAATTTAATGGGAAAAGGAAATATTTTAATGGGAAAAGGAAAAGAAAAAGCAATAAGCACTTCTAAATTCTATTTATTTTTATTTTAAAGAAAAATCTAGTCAAATATAATCATCTGATGTTTCAGAAAAAAAACTTCGTAACTTTGCTTACTTATTACTTTTTTGTCTCCTTAGTAATTGATTTAACTATAAATTTACATTATTGATTTATAATATTTAAGATCATATTATAATTATATAAAATGATCTCAAATATAAATTTATAATTTCACAAAATTCCTCTGCATCATTTCTCCACACTTCTTTCCCTGACAGAAAATTGATTGGAGAAAATTTCTCCACTGAGATTTCCCTTTTCCTTATTCGTGTCACATTTCAGATACAGGATAAACATTAACTTAGGATGCTTAAAGACCAAACAAAAATAATAATCCGAGATAAAAACTAACCTTTTTAAAAACGTTTTTATATAATGACAAAGTATATTAATTATTATACATTAAAATCAAAACAAACATGTGATAAAGACATAAAAAAAAAAAATTATTTAATTTCCATTTAATCAATCATTTATTGAATATTTTTTTACAGAAAAATTTTACAACACATACAAGCCTTTCCTTCTTAGTTTCCAAATATTTTTGGATTACTAGATCTAACCGCATGAATGTAAGGTGAGGCTAATTTGAGTATGATTGGCTAAGTGTAGATAAATCTGCATGTATTACACGTCATACTCTTCTAGACCCAAAAACGTGGACAAAACACAAAAGAACTTTATTATTTTTTAAGGAACATGAAAACATTGCACAAAAATAAGAATAAATTTTTTAAAAAAATTTCTGAAATTATTTTAACAGACAAATATTTATTATATAATGCCTTATTAATATTTTCATAATATTTTTCTCATACTTAAGGGATATTAGCCTATATTGCACCACATCCTTCATCAATCTATCTCATAATTAAACAATGGATACAATAAATTTTTATCAGATTAAGTTATTTTTAGCAATTTGCATAGACTAAAAAATTACGAATGGAGCGAATAAAAATTATGTCTCTAATAATTTTTACTAATTCATGATTTCTAGTCGACATGCCAATCATTTAAATTCTACTTTCTTAGTACTTCTCAAATGCTGTACATCAAATTCTAGAAAACATAATTTTTAACTTTGTGAGCGTATTAAAAAATTCATAATATAAAATCAAAACATGCATCTGAAAGTTTGTAAGTCATTCTATTAAAAATGGAACCAGAATTCAGAAAAAATTGTGATATGACATGGCGCCAAATATTGGAATTTTTCTGACTAAATAATTTCGATTTCGAATTGCGATGATTTCGATTTCGAATGATTTCTGACTAAAAGTCAGCAACCCTTACTATCTCCCCTTTGTGCGTAGAAAACTTTTACAATACCTCATGCGACGTTTGTGGAATTCCCGGTGTTCCCAGAGGGGGAAAGAAATTTTTTCCTCATTCCTAAAAGCAGCGAGTGGAAGAGATATTATGACATTAAAATTATTGAAATATTAGTTAAAACTTGTCGCAAATGTCAAAATATTGCATTATTAGGCGAGTAAGAACGATTCCGAAAGTTTCAGAGTTCTAGCTTGATGGGAAGTTGGCTAAATTAACGATCGAAAATTTGATGACACACTCACACACACCAAGTGAAATTCTGAAAAATGTTGTAAAAATGCAGTATCTTTTACAATGTTTATATTTTTTAAGATAAAAGATGGTGACTATTTACAAACACATTAAGCTTTTGTAATAAAAAGCTTCCCATCTCATTTCTGAGTCTCTATCAAGCCCAATATATCCATTGTCTCATATGATTTTTTAAAAAATTAAAATATTACAAACCTTTGTATTTTAAGAATCTATCTTCAATGTAGTCAAAATCTAAACAAGTACATTTCTTTAATATGTACAAACACTTTTTTTATTAATCAGCAACAAATATAAAAATGAGCTTGGAATGAGCTCCAGAAAACTATGAAACTGCTATATATTTCTGTAACTTATTACACTTGCCGTTAAACTACTAAAATCAAAGATTTCACTCTAATCTAGAAAATATTGTGAATAATATAACAACCTATATTTCTAATAATAGATCATGTGTTAATGATTTTTAAACAAAATACATATACTTTAATGATTAGAAATTGAAATTTTGTAACAAAAACTTCAATACACACACACATTAAGAAACTCCATGAATGCTGGAATCTGAATTTTATAACATAAATAAGTTCGACACAGATCAAATATCTTCAACTCCTGGGTCCTAAATTGATATTAGTACAATATTTATGAAAAATGGAGTCCATGGAGCTGATTATTGTATCAAGGTAGTTCTCAAAATTATTTTATTTTATGACATAGTAACCCAATTTCATTGCAAGGCAATGGTTACCGAGATATTAAATAATATATACTGTATAATTAATAAACAAAAATTCATTTCATCTTGCAATTTCTTCTCAATATGTTTTGAAAATAGGTACCTGGCCCAAAAGAGGCTGGAGATTACTAATTTAGAGAGAACTGTTGTGTGGAATGATAGATTACTAGCTCAATTGAAATTTAACATCGCACTAGAAGCAACAACAGAGCTATTGGCGACGGACCCTGTAATTTTGAACCACAGTCAAGTGACGAGGACGACACATGAGCTGGCACCCCCTCTTCTAACATCCACACCACGCCAAGCACTGAAAAGCAAAATGAGGGCCAATGGCAATGAACTTTGTAATTTTCAACCTCAGTTCATGCGATGAGGATAACGACTGAAGTGGCACTTCCCTCTCCAAACTTCCACACCAATGGAAAAACATGGGAACACTGATTTAACATGCATCAGCCCTGCTACACGGTGGGTATCAGGATTCAAACTCACAACTCAACAAATTAGAGCTAGCTGTGAGTCTGTGACCATGACTTTAGGTTACTGCAGTCACAGTCGTGTACAATATTCATACAAAAACAATAATACATCCAATATTCAAACAACTTAGTATCCAGGGGAGTACAGCCACTTCAGTAGAACCACTATCTAATTTTTTATTGAGTTAAGCAAACTAGTAGTTACAATGACATTTAAATCAAAGTTCTTTCCCAGGAGATGATTTTTTTTTTTTAAACATTTCAAACAGTCGTTAAAGCAATGAATCAGTTGTTAACTTATTCAAATCCTCCAACAGTATAAATTCTTAAACTGTGTAACAGTGTTGGTTAAGAGACAGTTAACAGCTATAAAGCAGGAGGAGGTGAGCAAATTCTTAATTAATAATTGTATGCTTTTTTTAAAAAAAATATTTTTTAATTAAATGTCCAAGAGGATTAAATCAACATAAATGTAAACTTACCAATTATCAAAAAATGAGTTATTTAAATTCAGTTCTTGGATGGCTTTTTCAATATGTGCATCAACTTGTTCCTTAAGATTAGAAAAGGAAAAAATCCATAGAATTATCCATGAAAAACATCATAAAATAAATATATAAATGATAACATTTATTATGAGCTTAAATATTAAAGCATCAATGACTTATGTTAAATACTTATTAAGATAAATAAAATATATCAATGAAATAGAATACAGTAAAATCTCAATTACCACAGTATGTTTTATCCAAATTGATCTTTGATATCTAAAATGATAAGATAGGCAAGAAGAATTCAGAAAGAAACCATTTTAAAACTTTCAAATGCTTTGTAAAAGACCTTGCGCGACAGGGGACAGATATAAAATATTTTGATTCACAGCAAATGATGTTTAAAAAATTAAGTAAAAGAATTTTAAGGCAAATTTTTTTATATATATATAGAACTGATTGTACATCGAAGTCTAATGAATTTAGTTATTAACTGAAAAGTTCATACACAGGATATTTAAAAAGGAAAACTTATCCTCCATGGATCATTATCACAAACTTAATATAAAAATATTTCATAGTACATAAAAGCATTCAAAATTTATTTTGAATTATTTTACATAAGAATTCTAGAACAGTAATATTGAATTCAAGTGATATTTAGTGATTTTAATGTTAATATTTTCTAATGCAGAAGAATCACCACCTTCAAGAAAATAAAATTTCTGTATAATTATCTATTCAATTATTTATTATAACATGATAAACCAGCCAATTTATGTGGGAGCATATTGCATTATGCATAAATAGTATACAATACTCATAAGTATTCAAACAAAGGACCTTACCTATTCGCATTACATTACTAATAAAACAGAGATAAATACAATTAAAAAAACATAAAAATTATGACAAAGAAAATTCATAAGACATGTGAACACGAATATATACCATTGAATAATACAATTTAGAAAAACCATTTCGAAAATTTATATTACTTGCTTTAGTTATCATAAATTGTTGTTAAGATAACTGATATGGTCCATCAATTTTCAAGTTATATAGATAAGTCTTAGGTGAGAGCGAGTGAAAGTGAAGGTTATTGGTGCAAAGAGCAGACGAGGCTATGCAGTGCCAAACAAGATTCTACTGTGGTCTAGATGTGCGTGTGAGAAAAATTGGTCGACAAGAAAGAGGGTCAAAAACAGAGAAGGCTTGCTAGAGTACTCCGGGGGAAATTCACTCCTATTTATCAAAGACAGTGAACCCCATAGGAAAGAAAAAGATTACCTTAGTGTCTCCAGGGCATGATGCCCATATCTACCTAAAGGAGGCTAGTCCCTGAGGTCCCCTGATATAATCCCCAGGGGCAAGGTGCCCAGCTATACCCCCAGACGATGGATACCCATTTCAGTCGCATTTTATGACATGCATGAGCTACAGTTGGACTATTCTATAATACCCAGTCACCACCCTGGTGCACATAAGTCTTAAAAAAATTTTTGAAAAAACAATAGGAAGGTGTTTAAATACATAGTTAACTACTTAAGAGATCCTAATTAAAAACAGCTGATTCAACTTGAAATAGTTTAAGAAAAAATAATTAAATACATTTAAAATACTTAAATAATTTAATATTAAGATAACTGAAATGATAAAGTAAATTATAATAATACAGATTAAACCCACTGCAGAGTAATAGGCAAATAAAAATTTACACCGAAAAATTTCATTTCATCACTGTAAAATTATTTTAAATACAAATAAGAAAGAATACATTTGAAGTTAAAAAGAACACACAAAACACCTTCATCCTTCTTTCGATCTTCAATTCTTTTTATCATTTTATTTTTCCCTTTAAAAAATACTTTAAATAATAAAATGCTTATTCATTTGAAGACAGTGAAATAATGCTTCTGTAACGATGATTTCAAAACAGAGAGAGAACAAATTTTTAACTATATATATATTTATAATATCTTAACTTTTAAATTTTAATTTACTCAATAGTGCAATACTATCTTAAATTTAATAACTTACACTATTACCAGGTAGGACCAGGATTTTAAAAAGATATCTATTTATTTCCTTAAGTATTAATAAAAATATATTAGAAAAGAATAAATGTAATAAAATTAGAAATAATTATATTATTTTACAGAAGTAATTACTCATTTTCCTATTATTATCCAAAATTTTGAGCTTTTTACATTAAAAAAAAAAATTCCCAAACTTCCTAAGTTTAAAACTCCTAATGAGTTTATTTGGGTTCCTTTTAATTTTGTTTATGATATTGCTAAACTGAAGAGATCCTTTTCATCCCCATGTATCTTTTGAAAGATTGAAAATTTTGAATCGTATATCCACTAAAAAGTAACTGTTTTTCAATGATTTATCACTCTCTCATAATTTGAGAGTTAAATTAATTTCAAAAACGACAATTCCTTCATGCACCATTTGGGAAAATGAAACGATTTGAATGGTTCAATGAGAAGTATCCCTAACCTATGCTCACTCCTATTCGAAATTTATACTTTGTAGCTAACATAATTTAATACTTCATACACCTAAACTTAACATATTATGCTGTCTGTTTTGTGATGAAAATTACCGGAACATAATATTAATATGAATAATCGATATCATGAAGTTTTCTACTGAAATACAATTTAAGGTGCAACTTAAAGTAGCATAACATGTTCGTGAATATATAATTATTACATTTATTTGCATGTTCAAACAATTTATTTCATTGAAAAAAAAATTGTGCTATGCATGTAACTTTTCTTTATTAAAAATAGAAATGCCCCAACTTCTTACAATAATTAATTCTGCTTTACAGCAATGATTAACAAGGATGTTCATTTTTGAGAACATTTGGCTTTTAACACCTAAATACTTATAGCAAATATATTCAAATCCCAGAAATTAGAATAGTAAACTACTTTAATTTGTATGGATGTAAAGTTCTGAATATTCTGAATGATGATACAGGTTGAATTCTTACATATTTGGATAATCAAAGTTTTACTGCATAAAAGATATTTGATAATGTAACACTCTACATGAAAAAGAAATATAAAATCAAGAGTAATTTTAAAATTATCACAACACAATTTTTGCATATATTACTTACATTTTTTATTGAATGTCACTAAGTTTCAAATAAGATGGGTATCCAGAAAGGTAATACTAGATAGGTGTAAAAATATATATTAAACTTCTTTAAATACATATTTAAAACACTGTGCATTGCTAAACATATACCATTATTCTAAGTAACTATCATATTCATAAAGGTTTGGTCTTATTTAAGTATAGGTTTTTGGATCCTTCATGGCTGAAATTCCTCATCAAATTGTTGACATTGTATTATACTAAAATCTTTTGTTCGTGATTTATAGTTTGAATCGGAAATTTCTCACAATTAAAATGTCTGAACTAAGATGGAAAAAACTAATACAGAATATTTTTAGGTCCTTAAAATTTAAATTTTAGATAAATCAGTGAAGCACAAAGAATTAATAGAATGCAAAATAATTATATAATCCACAACATCAAAACTATTAGAATATAATTGATTTTAAGAATGCCAAATTGCATTGAAAATGTCTGAGAGTTACAAGACCAAAAAAAAAAGAAAAAAAGACAGCTTTAAAGAAATCCTTAAACAATCTACATAACACATTAGTGCAATTTTTAGATCTTTAATGGATACCTGTTGAAATCTAAATTAAATAATAAGTAATAAAGGCATGGTTTTTTTTTTTTTTTTCCATAAAATGAAATTAATTTCCATCAAAAACTTTTGAAGAGGAATTTATTTTGAGAAGAAAAAATTTTTAATTTGCAAACAAAGCATAAAGAAATACTACAGAAAATTGTCAAGAGATTTTATGGAATGATCCGTGCAAGAATACATTAAAAACAAAAGGAAGTCAGAATTTGAACTATTAACAGGAAGCTCAAACTGAAATCTTCACAAAACATGTCTACTTCCAGCCATGCAGAAAGCTTAATCTATTATCAATAATTAGGGATAATTTTCAATGAGACAAATTCAATTGAATGGTTATACTATGATCCATATCTTACAGGTATAGCAGACTGATTAAAACAAAAACAACACAAGAATATATGTTTTCAATATGTATATATATATATATATATAAAAATACAACACAAGAAGTCCATTTCAAAATTAAATTCATACGAATCTAACACTCATAAGCAAAACAATTGAGAATAGAGGAAGATATTAGTTGTTAATCAAACAATAACATACAAAAGCTATTAAGAGTAAAATTATTTGCTATCCGCAGAACTTTCTCAATTTAAGATTTTGTTTTATTTTAAATACAAGAAGTATTTTTTAAATTACTGTTGTCAATAAAAAATAAATCGATTATTAACTATGTTATTTGATTATCCTGTGATAAGCAGATTGATAGTTAAAAATTAATTAATATTCGAATATTTAACACTGTACTAATTTGGAGTGCAGTTTTGCTTTTAAACATGTGTCAATAATTGAAAATACTATATATTTCTGCAGGTAAGATCAAGTGTAAATTTTCTTCAAAGTTTTATAGTTTTAGCACATATCTATTCTATAAGACAACCCTCAAAATATCAACAGTCAATGTGAATTTAGTTTAAATGAGCAATCATCATCTGAAACAAATTTTATTTTCTCTCATCTGGCAGTACTGTAATAGAAGCATGAATAGAATCCTGAACTTCTATGTACCTCTAAGAAATTTATTGGTCACCATAGCCTAGTGGTCATGATCAAACTTGCTACCGGTGTTTCGTCAAGTTGAGGAATCTAGTCCGGATGCTATTAAAGATGCTTCATGTAGTGGGATTGATGCAAGTTAAATCTGTTGAGGCTCCAAGTTCTCCGGTAGACAAGGCTAGAAAGTTCGGAGAGAGATGATGGCTCAAGGTATCGATCTTGTCACTTGACCCAAGTACAAAATTGTGAGCTCCATTGCTAATAGCTCCCATGTTGCTGTTAAGCACAACATTAATAAACAATAAATCGAATAAGTTTCGTTTCCTGCATCTGGCAGCACTGCCTATAGAAGCACATGCCAAATTAAGGACTCACATGTACCTCTAACAAATCCTTCAAAAAAGGCGAGACTTCTAATGTTATAAATAGCACCGACAGTGATTTGTTATGGGATACTGATGACAAACGACTAGGTACAAAATGAATTGACAATCTGCAGAATGAGACCCATATTACTAGCTTTTCAATAACTAAAACGAGGATATATAGTTGAGAAGCTATTTACCTTAGATGATGAATACGAGGATTTTGAAAGATTTTAAATACATTGGCGAGTGATTTATTTTGTAATGGTTTCAATTCATATAAATTTCAACCTAATTTTTTTGTAGCTGTCTTATAAGACAACCCCAGATTTCAGAGGCCTTTTTCACTAATTCAACTATCATCTTATGTGTTGAAATAAATGGTAATTTTATAAATATACAAAAAATCCAAATAACTACAAATTTTGGTGTGCTACAATATTGATCTAATTATTTTATTTTTGTAATTTTTTTATTTATGAAAATCTAAGCTAATTTTATGATGTTAAATCAGTTAGAAAATATCCCCAGTTTAATTTCTTTTTAATATTTCGTAACAATTTCAAACAAAATAAAACAGGCAATAACTCAATTTTCTTCCCTTTATTGATCATTATATGTTTCAATTATTATAGACATAAACTGCATCACAGGAAGTCCAAGTGCAAATGTAATTAAGAGATTTAATTTATCTTTAACATAATTAAATCACAAAAATAAACCATATAAATCAATGTTAGTAATTAAATCACATTAATAATTAATTACACATTTAATAAAATTAGAATTTCCACCCTCATCGCCTACAAAAATAATTTGTTTGAAACAGCAGTCAAAATATCCTATAACAATTTTTTCGATTTAAATGTGGATGCAGCTTTTATTTCTAAACCTACAGGAGTTTGAAACCGGTAGAGTTCTTCAGATATTATTTAAAGAAACAAAAGAGCAGGGCAAGTTTAAGGTTAATTATTTCTTTGATATCTTAATTATGCAACACCAACAAAACGGCAACTGGATTTCAGATTCAACCTGTGTAATTCGTTTA